>OMNW01011845.1:0-16390 GCA_900303245.1 Selene dorsalis | reverse complement strand
GACCCCCACCTCCTTCAGTCCACATTTTGAAGTGTCCCTGGTCTATCATTGGTGTGTGTGTGTGTGTGTGTGAATGTGTGTGTCAACGGCTGAATGTGACTAGTGGTGTGAAGTGCTGTGAGTAGTAGTTAAGACCTGAAAAAGGTTTTATAGACAGAATCCATTTACCATTTTCATAATTGTTTTTGACATACAATATAGACAAAACAAGTAAATGGGGGGAAAACAACATTTATAATAAACAGCTGTTTATTATATATTTTAAGGTGCCTCTTTAAGGCTGACTGTTCCCGACTGTTTTTTTCACTTTTAATTGAACATTAATTAAATTTCGTCCTCTAATGCAGAATTGATCATTTTTTTTAGACTGCAACAGAATGTCACTATTAATTAAGCCGGAGTTTTAAAGGCATTTTTATATTTTGTAAGTTGTTTGTTTCAGTCTAATGGGAATATTGACCATAATAAGATAAGAGAAGAGAGGCTGTTTTGTTTTTGTTTTTCTTCCCCAAGTGTTGAACACAAATCCCTTGAACGCAGCCTTTTTTGGGACGTTTTGGTGCGGTGTCTTCCTGCAGAGTTAGTGTAACGGCTCAAATATCAGGTTTCAAAGTAATTCCTCACTTCATCACGTGTTAAACAGAGTCAGGACGGTAAATAGAACAGAGTCGGCCTCAGTGTCTTCTGAGGACTGACCACTGTTACTGCTGCTCCCTAGAACACATCCAGTTCAATTGAAGGTAATTAGAATGAATGTAGGAGGAATTATTTGGATGATTGAGACAAACAACCAATCTGTGCTCCACAATTGAATTGTTTTGTTGGCAATAGGGCTTCCAATCACGGTTGGACACCTCTCCGCTCCCTGCTGACTTCAGATACCAAAAGACAATGTTTGCTCATTTGCTTAGTAAAGATTTTTTTTAGCCATGCTGATTTCCAAATTCAATTTAAGGCCAATTTCCTGCCAGGCAAAAAGAAAAGGTCCTCTGGAGTGCCGAGAGTATTGTAGTCTCTGTTTTGATCATTTTTTCTTTCAGGTTGGATGGAGAATTATTGATTCGGATTCAAATGAAGCTGTTGCGAAGGTGAGAGGTCCATTTGTCGAAACTCGCTGGCGTGCATCACTCCAGATAATGAGGAAGCATAATGAAGCATGTTAACGCTGCGCTCAGTCATCATCAAAGTCGTCGGTGGCAGCACTTTGATTGGCACCTGTCGCCAAATCAATGGAATTGACTAACATTTATGCCTCGCCATCTGTTTTATTATCATGCGTTATGGGTTTTCTGAGCGAGTGGGAAGAGGCTATGATAATTCTCCCTTCCTCTGTCATTTTTCCTGACAGTTTCAGAAACCTTAAACGAGCACATTTTCCCTGCACAGAGCTATAGAGCTACAGCCAATTCCTGTTCTCCACGCAGATGAAATAATGCATAATGTCATGTTGTGGCGAGTACAGAAAATCACATGGCCATTTGAATCTCCCTGCGTGATTTATTCTTCCCTCAAACGCAGCGGGAGTGTTCTCTCGTCAGCCCTGCCAGATATAGACCCTCTCCCCGGTCAAATCAAAAACGAGCCCGTTCACACACACTAGCTTAAGTTTATGTCCGTAGGTAAAGGAGGGAGGTGTTGCATTGTTGCGTGAACCAGGGTGACGTGGCATACAGATGAAACAGTCGAGTTAGTCCTCCCTTGAGGGGCTATCCCTTAGATCTTTAATTAGGGCAAGAGAAGACAGGAAAATGTAATCAATCCTCTCACCTCTGGGGTTTCTGTAGTGGGAATATGCGATAATGTATATTCCCGAAGGACAGTATTTTCATCAATATTCTATTTAATAAAGTCTTTTTTTTTGAAATCATAAATGTAATGGGCAAGTTTTAGCAATTCTACGCATCATCAGAAAATGAAAAAAATAGAAAGAAAGAAGAGATCTAATGATCACATTTTGGGAAAGGTCTCTGCAGCTTGCTTCAATTTCACCTGGTGGCTGTAAATAGTGAACTAAATGATGATGGACAATAATGGATAGTGATGTCTGGCTTTTAGTAATACTACTAACCAGCAGAGTTGCCCCTGTCCCACACATAGAAATATAAATCAATTAAAGTTTTTTTTTTTTTTTTTTTTTTGGAAAGGACACTGAAGTTGTTACAGAACCACTTGCTGTTTATGGGGATACAGCAAGGTTGTGTTATAGTCCTAATTAATGCGTGCAGAGGATTGAAGCCTCCATTTATGCCACAAGACATTTGGGATAACTTTAATTTATGGAGTACAGAGAGAGCTGGTGCTCTGACACAAGCAGCAGGGGGTCTTTGAAAGCGGGCGGCATTTTGCTGTGGAAGAGCTTTGAACATCGCTCCCTAAAGCAGGACAGGAATCAAAAGCAAAGGCTAATGCGCCTTATGCACCACAGTGTGCCGTATCCAAAAATTGTCTCGAGCTGTTCATTATTCATTACAAATCCTTGTTAGGTTGGGCGCACGTCTGACACGTTGCAACAGGCAGCTCGTCTTGGTTTTCTTGACGGTTACGTACACGTTCACCTTCGGATTATTTCAAACACGCAGACAGACAGGATGACAAATTAAAGGGAAAAGCTAAAAAGTAAATGGAGAAACAGGATGGCAGTGTCCCCATCCATGATGTGTATGAAAATGATGTGAATCCTGTGCTTGGGTTTTCACACTCTCCAGAACAGTTCTCTCCACCAACATTATGAATGTTCAGGAAGCACACCATCCATCGCAATGTTGCCACACAACTGTAGTCGTCCAGATCTCCAGAGTTAAGCGGTAAAGTTAAATTTAGCTTTGTGCTGCTGTTGTGCTGTTACCAGCTCGGTGCTGTTTGACCCCCCTGCCACCCCCCGCAGAGCAACAAAGATGTTGTTGTTCTTGTCAGATGCTCACAGCAGCTAATTAGAGAGGAACTAAGATCGGTGTGAACCAATACCATTGCCATAGGTGGTTAGATTGGAGAGAGAGAGAGAGAAAAAGTGTGTTCTTTCACTAGACATGTAAAGAATATGTACTTCAAAGTGAATTGATAGAGATCAATGGTGTGATGCTGAGCCACTTCTACTGATGTCAGCACTGATGAGAACCCCCACTGAAGGAATAAACTCATCAGAGGATGAAAGTTTGGTTTAACACATGTAAACACTTGTCTGTGACTATATCCACAGTAATTGTGTGAGAGCGAAATGTCACGTAGCCCGGCACACGTGTGGCCTCCGCTGTCAGAGTGCAGCATGTTTAATTTTGACACCGTGGGGAGTTCAGCAGCCAAGGAGCCATTCATTTAGCTGGTAATTACACCAACCTGAGACCAAACTTGCTTTCTCGTGACCAAAAAAAAAAAAAGACACATTTGTACGATGGACAAAATGACTGCTGATGGCATCAGCTCCAGTATCTCCATGGTTTGTAATGGAGAGAAACAAATTGAATAGCTGTGTAAATGAAACTGCAAGCAAACCTTATGATCTGTGAAATTCCAAACGTCGCCTTGCGCGGTGCAGCTGGTAACGGTTTTTATCTTGATAAGCCCGAGGAGTTAAATACATTTCATTAAGTCTTTTTTTTTTACTTCTACTAGAGCTGAATATGACTGAAAGTTAAAGTCCCAGCACACTTTCCCCCTCACTATAAAAAAAAATCAGTGCTTTAGTTGAAATAAAACAGAGCCCATACTCTGTATTAAAATGTGTTTTCCCCTTGGCCCATTTCAGTTATGTTTGGCTGGCTTGAGAACATGTTTGGATAAAATGGGAATAAAATAGCTCACCTCAATTTTCCTGGGTTTGGCGCCGTGCCTGGCACTCGCAGTCTTTTGTGGCATTGTGTTCGGTTTTAGTTTTGTATTGTTTTAGGAAAACAAAGCTACATGTATTGTCTGTTTGCTAATGAATGTCACTGAGGTCATTTGCCACCGTTCATTAAATTTCTAATTAAGCGTTACCAATTCTGAGAATCGCATGACATAAAGTACACGCAGGGCTATAGATTATTGATAGTCTTCCTCAACAGGCAATGTTACAAATAAGTTAATTAATGTAATTCACCAGGAGGAACAGCTAACGGCTCAAATGAAGCATTAGAGCTGGTTGACGTCTCTGTTCATGAGAGAAGAAATTAAATGAACTCTCAAGTTCATTAAGGTCTGTGAGAGGAAAAACGTCAGAGTGACTGTCCACTTCAATAGACAAAGAGTAAAATGATGCAGCAGGACAATGACACTAAACATCAAAGTAAATCCACCACAGAAAACGAAAATCCACTTCTTGAAGAGACCCAGTCAGAGCCGGGACCTTAAACCACTAAAGTTGCAGTGGGATGACCTGTAAGAGGAGAGATTGCCCCAAAAATTCATCCTGAGTGTTGTGCAGGTGTGATCAGCTGCATTTGATTGAGGTCACTGGTGTCGAAGGAGGCTCCACCAGTTATTAAACATAAGCACTCACTTATTTTCTTACAGCACTGTGAATGTTAAGTGGCTGGTTTCTATAGAGAGACGTGAGGTTATAATTGGGTGTGTGTCGTTAAGCACACTGTTGTTGTGTACACTTGTGGCTCGGATAAAGATCAGATCACATTTTCTGACCTATTAATGCAGAAAATCTGGTCTTTTCCAAGAGGTTCACATATTGTTTCTTTTCCACAGTAGGTATTCGTTTTTTTTAAAAAACCTGGTTAGATCATCTGGGCTTTGGCAGAGTGAGCAAGCTACAGTACAACCTCATGATTTTACCAAGGTAGTCAGTGCAAATGTTTATTTCTCTACCACCTACAGTCGCATACAGCGGCTCCTAGTTACGTATCCTTGAGGGAGGAAGGTGCCTTCAGTGGCGTTAAGCGACTGTGTCTACCTTTGGGCTATTTCATGTTGGCAGAAATAGCTTCACCTCTTCTCGACTGAGGAAACACACATTCTTAAATCAAGCAACACATCACTCTTTAAGTAGAAGATACTTTTCTACAGTTACCCAAGTTTCACGCCGAAACATATTGTACACACCATAACCCCTTTGGCATGTGTGAGTCGTTGGAGTATTTTTATCTGCCGTTCTCCTGGGGGGTGAAGCTGCTGAACACCCACACAGCCTCGCTGACAGCCTTCGAGCCAGGCAAGTGAACAAGAGCACTGAAGCCAAGATTCACCACCTCAGTTTGTGTCATTCCAACATCCCTGCTTTGATGGCCTTCTAGCAATTGGATGTCCCCCACCTCGCTCTTTCACTCACTCACACACACATACACACACACGCATAGTCCATGACATCAAGTGCTGATGGTGCGTCTCAACCAAAAAAAAAACTGCTGAAAAGTGACCCTGGCTGTGCCCTTGTCACTGACTTGGGGTAACAAGTGAATGGAAATTGGTTTTACCTGAGTCAGGTAATCATTACTAAATGAATTTGCTCCTGAGCCAAGGGTATAAGTGGGATAAATATATATCTCTGAGATGAATACAAATTTCACTTATGTAATGAAAGGCACGCTGGTTATTGATTTTGGAGGTTACGCTCGGCGTGCCTTTCATCGCCGGCCTGTTCTACATTAAAATGATGAGTTTTCAATTTGGCAAGTCTTTACATGAAGCTGTCAACAATTACGGCCACGATGATTTCAATGTTTTATTTTTCCTCTGGTCCTCCAGGTCCTCCAGTCCGGTGCACGTATGCAAATCATTTCTATTTCATGCATGCATAATGAGCACAAATGTGAATTTTTGTCACCGTGCTGTTTTTTCCAACCCGTGTTTTTTTGTGCACCGTCATCATCATAGAAGACACACATCACCTTCATTATCATCATCATCATCATCATCATCTGCACTGCCATCATTTGCCTCCTAATCATCATTATAATCAGAAATGTCATAATTATTACTGTTGCGACTGTATGGATGGCACAATCATCGCTATTGTCGTTCACTAATAAAGTGGCAGTGATTCATTTCGCCATGGCTCTGACTGGGTTCATTATGCCTCAATAACAGATGGACCGTGTTAACTGCACACGTCTGACGACTGCTGAAGTGTCGGCTTCAGCACACGGAGCAGCTGGGAGGACATGGCCCGTGTTTCAGAGCTGGTCCGTGCTCTTCAATAATTCAACCCTTCCAGCTGTCTCATATCAGGCCCAGAGCTCCACGGCCTCCAAGCTCACATCAGAGCGATACCCAGGCACTGCAGTGGACCAACTACAAGTGGACATGTTGTTACTCAAACAATAATATCTTAAAAGCAGAGGAATGCTATATGAGGCTTTTATCCACAGCATGACCTCGACCTATTTAAAAAGAAGTTTCCAATATTCCCTTTTCAGTCTTAACCAATTTTCTGCAAGAATTGAAGATATTAGCCCCTTTCTTTCTTTCTTTTCCACTTGAGGTGGACGTTTTTGTAAGGAAAGATATCTTTAATTATTGACTGCTGCCCTGAAGGAGAATGGGTAAAGACCCTTGGATTTATTTTTCTTCTATAGGCTTCTTGGCAGAAGAGAATGGATCTATGGATGTGGCATCCTGGTGAGATGAAAGTCTAATTATCTCTCAAGAAAACGAGTGGAAAGGTTTTTTAATTAGGACCCGACCGAATCCGCGCACTGAGAATTTGTACATTGTGATGGATGGTGTGTGCATCTCCTTAGTGACTGCAGAAAGAATAATAATCTGACGAAGAGGAGTGGACTGTGCAAAGCTGGGTGGCCTGTGAATAAGAAACCAGGGAAAGAGTTTGGTGGAAGAGAGGATGTACTGAAGTGGGGTATGCTCAGGAGTCCAGAGGTTGGGGGTGAGACTAAAAGAGGCCTGAACACATGATTCATGAGGTAGACCGAGGCGAAGAAGAAAGAGAAGAGTTGAAGAGGAAGAGTGATTAAGAATAAAGAGGTAAATAAGACAGAGATGTAACCAAAAAAAAAAGGGAGAATTATAGAGAAAAAGGGAACAACAGAGCCTCAAGCAGAAACCGTGATTGGTCCCATTCCCAGCGCACAGCCGATTGGTTAGCCTTCTCCACACTCCCCTCTCCTTGGCTCTTACCTCCCCTCTCATCTCAGCAGGGGGTCCCACAGTCGCCAAGCCAGTTAATGCTCCCCTCCACTCTGCTGCTGTGTGGCTGGCATGCCGAATGCATAATCACTATATAATCATAATCAATGTCTGTGCGTGTGTAGGAGGAATATAATAGAGGCTAGATCGAAACACTTTTTTTCCCCCCTTTTTCTTCTGTCAAAGTTCAATTTTGAAAAAAAAAAAAGGGGCGTATGTGACGCACCTATATGCAACAACAGCCTTGCATTTAAATTTAACAGTAAAAAGAGTGCACACGTTAACGTGATTATGTCGGCGCTAACTCCATTATGGGCTTGAAAGAGTGGATGTGAGCTGTGGGTACATAAGGTGTGCCTCAGAATTTGAATGCTTTCAGAGTACAGCCTCGCTTTTATGTATTCAGAGCAGCTCAGGAAAAAAAAGGTGATATTCATTTATTCAAAAATAAACATGCTGTTTGGTTGCAGGATCACTGTTGAAGACCAGCAGCGTGTTGATTCCACTTCAGTAGGTTCAGAAAGTCTCCATAACCGTCCTCTCCGTCGTCTTCTTCCTCGTCCTCATCTCGCTCATTAAAACTATTTAATAACCTCGACTCAACCCCCTCCCCTGATAAGCAGTGGAGAATCATCATGCTTGATTAGTAAGTGACAAAACTGATTGAATAGATGAACCATCCGGATGGTTCAGGGGTACAGCTGCCAAGCTCATCTCGCCACTGTGGGTTCATGTCAGCTCACACGGTTGGTTTAGCAGCGCTTTTTACATCATTGTCGAAGGTAGAAAAACAAACACATGCCGGCAACAACAGGGCCTGACATCATGAAAAGGCCAAACGGTTCCTGAATAAATGTCAGGATTTGGTTTAGCTACCACCTAAATATACTGTATGCTACTTGGATGTGAATCTGTGTCTGTGTGGGAGGTAGCATTTCCTCTCTGCCAGACAACAAAATGCACAGGTGGCTCATCTGTTACAGTTCCCCACTGTGAGCAGATTGGGCAGCATTTAAGGAAGTAGCTGGGAAGTTTAGGGTTTGAAGTCCTCGGGGGGATTTCTGGGTGAGTGGGGTCCTTTGCATCCGAGGATGAGTAATGGTACCTGAAATCTCAGGTAATCTAATCTAAAGATATTTTATCATGCCTAATTGTTCTGTGGATCCCCCCCCTCTTTTTTTTTTTTATTATTATTTTAAACTAATGAACAGTGTTCAGCCTCCAGGCTCCCTTTGATAAGTAATTACACCAAACAGCCTGAGAATGATACAGAAAAAAAGATCTCGGGTTTGTTCTGTATGAGAATATCAGGAAATAACGTCCTCTAATCTTCTGTTTATCTAGTCTAAGCCTGATTCTACCATGGGTTTCAGGTGCACTATAGAAACAGACAGCAAGGGTGTTACTCCTATGGTTTCCTTCACATCCTAATCATAACACATTCACTCTGCTCTTTTGATTCCTTGACGAGGACACAGTGACCTGCATATGGCTGCACAACTCCTTTGAACTCCTGAAGATAGATTAGCAGGATTCACTCTGTCACATATCTCCCTTTGATGAGGAGTAACAAGACACTGATGTTATAGTGACTATAAAGGAAAATGCCTATAGTCGTTATCAGTGCAAAATAAAAAGGATATGGGCGTTTCATCACTAACAACCAATTTTTAAGCCTTTTTATTAATTCAGATTTCATCAGCATCTGTGTGTCCCTGAACGAGTCTTTTGACATCTCAGCTGCACAGTGCGAACGTGCAGTAATTAGACAGCGCCACGCTATAGTGCACTCAAACGAGGATTTTCATCTTGTGAACTTTCAAGCCACAAACATGCCTCCTGAAGCGCTTATTTTATTGTGTGTTTTGCCATTAGTACTGTATTTAGTGTTCTCATGAGGGAGCGTGAACCGCAGCCGAAACACGACGCTAAACACCACTAAGAATGATCAAAAAGAGTCGTCAGTGGAGCTGAAGAAACATTGACTGGTAACTACAGAATAGTAAAGGAATATACACAAGTAATATACCCCAAGTTTGTACAGTTCAACTTCTACATGAGAATTATGAAATACAACAGGTTATGACATAAATCCTTATGTGTAGATTGCATCTCCTGTCCTGACTGAGCAGAAGTGACGTACAACCCGACAGGATGCGATGTGCTTGAACTAACTTTTAACGAACATATTTAAACAAGGTGATTCAATACAATGGCACAGACAGGTAATTAAGGTGACAAAAAGTTCAGCTTCTACTCACCATGGTGCTGCATTGCACACCCTGGCTTTTGTGTCGCACTGAAAATAGACTAAATAACTCAAGAACAGTTCTTAACAGGGACTTTATAGTTGCACTGAAAGTTCTTCCCTTTTCAACCAAGTGAGCAAAAATGTTGAGCTACTGGGACTGTGCATGAGTATTTCTATTTATCACAACTTGCTTTAATGCCACAGCACTTCAGAAGAAAATATTTTATTTCTCCTCTAATACATTTATCAGTTGAAAAGTTGCCAAGCATGCAGAACATGCTATATGATAAGCTCCCGCATGGGTCTTTTTTTTTTTTTAATTGATTGCGATTGTGATCAATAGCCAAGTGAAATGCACAAATCCACCAGTTGACCAATCACATGGTTCACTGCTGTTCAACAGTCAAATTCTGTTAACGGTGTGGTCAGGAGGTTTTTCTATTCATCTGCCCTTAAAGGCTTGAAATGCTCAGAGACCAGTGTCTGTTATCTATCCAACACATTCCTCTGGGAGGCTATTCCACATTTGGACAGCAGTTTGGATTAAACCTTTGTCCGAGGAGTGTGCTCTTGAGTGGCTGTGGAGATACAGTGGTCTGGTCTGGCGAGCGGCGCAACACCTAACATATGGTGGTGGGAGCATGGGGCAGTGGAGGGTGGGCAGCTTGTACAAGACAGCAGCAGCCTGATGTCTGTGGCCAGGGCTGGGGATGGGTAATTGAGAGCAAGCAGGAGACCTGGTCTACTCCAAAGCCTTTTTTTTTTTTTCTGGCCAAGATGAGTAGGTTGAGCGATCATCCATCTCAGTGAAGCATTCTCCATGACACTGCCTACCTGTGCTTTATGGACTGTGACTCATCTCTTGATGTTCCATTTAGAAGTTGCTCTCCTCAAAGCCTGTGCTTTATGATGTGAGCTGATGGAGCGGAAACAAGCCAACATTGTATGTGACAGTCACACCAGTTATAACATTATATACTAAGTTATTATGGTTAACTCCGTCAGACAAGCTGCCTCCCACTGAAGTGCGCAGTGAGAAGTTTTGTGGGTTCGTAGGTAACTGACAGCTCATTGGTCACAAGGAACATTATGTGATGTCAAGCACTTGCGGTCTCCAAGCAACTAAATGGGGTGGATGGAGAGGATGCTGAACAAAGAAACAGGCTGCAGGTAGTACAGTTGTTTGCTTTCACTTAACTTGAAGAGCTTATTCCGTACATCGTTAATATTAGTCACCAGGTAACGTTACCCTGCAGGAGTTGTACTCCTTCAGCTAATTTCTTTGCCTCGCAGGTAGAGACAAATACACTGAGAGAAATACCTGCTAATTAAAGCTTAAATGAATAATTTTAATTAATGACATCAGTGGCATTAAAGGGTATGCTCAATACCATTAGCATAAGTGCCTGTGGTCATTGTATTGTGGTGATGATTATTGCAGCACTTGATGAAGCTCAAGCTCCTTCGGCTTCCTATGAAAGGTCTGATGGAGAGTCCAACAAGCAGTGCTCAGAAAACTAGTGTTATATATGTTTGTCTAGGAATTCATGGGCATGGAAAAATCTCCTGCATTAGAGTCCTGCATTATGATGTGATTAGGGTTGCATGAGACGTACCAGCTATCATCAATATTCCCACATATTTGGCTGCAGCTATTAGGTTTGATGAATTTACTAGGAATTAATCTAGACTCTGAGCCTAACCCAATGCTGTTTACAGATTCTCATAGAAATATGCCTGACTTGTGTTGGAGCAAGTGTGGATTGTACATTATTGTGACATTATGTAAAAAAAAAAAAAAAAGCTGCTGCAAGTCAAATTGCTGCATTCAAATTTTCCACTCATTTAAAGGCAAATAATCATTTGTAGGATTTGTAGTGTACTTCAGTATCAAAAGCCAGCATACTTGAATAGGTAGAAAAGCTCTTTTCACAGTTAAAGGCTAATTCAAGTCAAGCAACCGAGTGAACCCTTCACAATGACCTGGATTTCTGCATTGATTGGTCATAAGATGATCAGATTGTCTAAGTCACACAGGTGGAGGCTAATATTGCACATCCAATTATGATCTTTTGTGTTTTTATCGAATCCATCTTTTAAACAGAAATGGTGCTGGTGCAGATAGTGAGGGAAACCTTTGGATTTAATAACCGGCAGAACCTCATTTGGCACCAGAGACAAGCTCTTCCTGTGGCAGCTGATCAGACCTGCACTGTGTTCAGGATTTTGGACGCCTCCTCCTTCAGTTCAGCCGCATTCATGTGATTTCTGTTGTGAGTGGCGCTCTTCAGGTCATTCCACAGCATCTCTACTGGATTAAGGTCTGGGCTCTGGCTGGGCCACTCCAGAAGGTGGATTTTCTTTGTTTGAAGATTTACTCTGATGTTAAGGGTCATTGACATGCTGAATCAGTCAGCTTCAGCAGGGGGACAACCACCCTGACATTATCCTGCAAGAGACCTTGATAAACTTGGTGATTCATTTTCCTCTCAATGATGTCAAGCTGTTCAGCCCCAGAGGCAGCAAAGCCCCAAATCACGATGCTCCTTCCACTACACTTCATCTTTGTTTTCATGTTGGTATTTACCCTTTTTCACCACAGCCTGTGTTTCATTAGCAGACAAAACATGTGCTTTTCGACAGCATATATTTCTATTTCATTTTAAGCTACATGGCAAAACTGTTATTTGAAGCGCGAGTTAAGTGCTTATTTTGATTTTAAAGCAGGTCTAGGTTCTATATCAGTACTCTGAAAGAAATGCACACAGCCTGTATTCAGAAACTGAGTTTTAAAGGAGACATATTTTGCCCCTTTTCCACAAATTAAAATATTTCGCTGGTGTCTTAAAGACATGTCTTTGACCAAGGATCAAACATCACAGCTCTTTTCATCCGCTCAAAACAGCCCTGTTCAGAACGGCTGATTTCAGTGCCTGTCCCTTTAAATGCAAATGCCCCACCCCCCTACTGGTATCAGTTCTCACAGGTAGGGGTGGTATTATGCATATTCAAAAACTGATGACTCATTGTCTGACAACTGAGGGAACAGTTTGTAAAACCATGGATTTCAACCTAGAGAGCAAATTACAGATTGTTTTGTCAATTCTCACATTTTGGGGGTCAGAAGGCAAGACAAACACCAAATATATGTTAAAGAGCCTTCAAAAATTGATATTTCCATAATATGTCACCGTTAAAACAAGCTGTCAGGACCAGTTTGTTAATTTGTGTAATCGGTTCAATAAATCTTCTCGTGGAAGTTTTGGTAAAGCCGTTAGCCCAGGGATTCATATATTTCCTCCAGCCCACACTCTGAATGTTTGAATGGGCTTTTCAGTATGAACAATCACAAAACAATGATTTCATAATTGTAACTTGGTAGGAGAGCTTACCATATTTAAGAAAAGGTTAATTAAGGTAATTCTAAAGGATTTATTTACTTCCGCTTTCTAATAATAATCACAAATGTCATTCACACCTGTTTACAGCTTTTATGGATGGTGAAGTAGTTCATGTCCAGTCAAAAACCTAAAATTGCACAAAAGGTAAGTGCTGAGCTTACCAAGGTTTAAAAGAAAAAGAAAAAAAGATAAGGTCATCAAAACATCATGGATTAGAGATCAGGTCTTTTCAGGGAAAGTGCTTAACATTCTGCTGTCCTACAGAAATGGGAAAAAGTGAAGCCTTGAAATTTAAACTCACAAACCTCCTGTCTGTACGAAGGCAAAATGTTACTCCACCTTCCGTTCGCTGCAGTACGTCGTGCTGTATGTTGTTTTCAGAATGGAGAGGGAAATTGGCAACTAACAAAGAGAGACAGACTGACACGTTAAGGATTTACCTGGCATTAAGTTAAGTCTCCAGACTTAAACCACATGGTGCTGGTTTCAGACAAACTGAAAAGACGGTGAAAGAAAAACAAGTTCCACTACAGTGTTGGTGCAGTCTATCTGAACCATGTTTGATTCCCATCGTAGAAAGACCATCATTAAATAAAGAAATTTAGATTTGGAACATGAGAGTTGAAACATAACGTGGTGATAGTCAAGTAAAATTGCACACAAGCTCACACACACACACACACACACTACGGACATGACCGGTCATCGATCAGAGGAAGTCGCGTTCAGCTGAAAATAGTTCTAGATGAGCCCGGACCGAACCCCTGCTGTTTAAGTCATAGCTAGGCAAGAGCGCGGCATATCTCCGGTCTTCGTGCATACCGGTGCGAGAGTCAGCCATTTCACGGACTATTTCTCTCTCTCTCCCACAACGAAATGGTGACATTCTGCTTTGTCATTGTGCCACCGCTCACAGCTCGCTAGGCCTCCTGACAAATTAACCCACGCCCCAAGAGTCACTCAGCCTTGTCACTGCCATGAATTTATCATGAGAAGTGTCAGTCAGTCAAGCGACAGATTCAGCTGCGTAGTTGGCACTTATGTTTTTTTTGTTTTTTTTTAAACACTGTTTCATTTTCTCCGTGGAGCTCAAAAAAAACAAATCAAAACAAAAAAAAAAAAACATTTTCTGTCCAACATCACACAAAGCGCAACCATAAAACATCTGCAAATCAAATCTTTGCTGCTTAATTACATATCTGTGATTGAGCGTAGTGTAAACAGAGCAGGAAGAAGCTCCTCTTCCACTCTCATAACAAGCAACTTTAGACCTCAGGCAGGAGGATTTATGAGTGCATCCCTTCAAGAGACAATTTCCACATTACACGCAGTCATTTGATCCATTGTTAGTGCGAAAATATTGATTGGAGACGCTTTTAAAGAAGCTAATAGCACATGTTATTGTCATTTTAATTATTGTAGGGGTTCAGCGGGGGCAGTGTTTACTAGCTCGTTTGGTAACTACCATATGCGCAATTATCTTTATTTATACTTGAATCATAGCCCCATGTGAATGCTAGTATGATAAAAAAAGAAACCCCATGGAGAAAATGCTTCTGATTGACCATCAGATGATTGTTAAATACATATAAAAAAGACACTTAAACCACCTCTCAGTTTCCCAGGTATATGAAAATTGCAGCAACAGTGCGTCTGCTAGATGCTGTATTATCAGATAACAGGTCCTCTCTCTGAACCTGACCCAGTTGTTGGTTAAACTGAATACAATGTTTGGCATTTAATCCTTAAACATGGGCAATGATTTAAAAAAACAACAACCTTGCTTTCCTTTTTGTCAGTTTCTGTGATTCACGATATTACACCAAGGTATGTTGACAGAGAAAAAGCTTTTTTTTTTGTCACCATCCAGCAACCCCCAGATTTCATTAGTGAGAAAACACAAATGATAATGATGCGACATGTTTCATAGGTGGATTATTAATCCTTTAAATCCAGATTAGAAAATGTATCACAGCGGTGTTGGCTCTGTTTTACTCATGCACTCCTGCATATGTTTCTTTGGCTTCGTTTAACCTCACTACATTGGCTGAAAATAGCTTTTGGCCCTGGAATTTGGTCATTGTTTAATTTTATTGGATACACTTCTGTTGGCCCCTTTAGTGTTGATGAATGCTGCTTCCAACTACGTGCCAGCACCTTTGATATCGAAAGGCTGTTGAAGAGCTTATCTCGGGGTTTAACAGTCACATTTTGTTGGCCGAACCTACGCCATTACTTTAATACAAAAAAAAACAAAAGGAGATCAAGACCTTTATTTAGACGCCTCATCTCCTCTCCCTTTTTAAATGCCTCTGTATCTTTGGAGACACCGGTGGAACCCCTGCAAGCTCCGCTCGCTGCTCGCTCCCACATATTGATCCAAAAGAGATGCATGAGAAATTGATTATTCCATTCAAACACTGGTTCAGGTCAGATAATATAAACAAGTTTGATTTTCTGCTTCATGTAAGAACATTAGGTGTGCTCCAGTGTAACACACGCAGTATAATTTACAGCACAGGAGCAACATTTTTCGTGTATGATTTGTCTATACACATATACTATACACACACACAGCTAAAATTGGACCCACTAACATATGTACTCTACATAACGTGTACAAACTAAATGTTAGGGCCAAAGTTCAGTTTGTAAATCAGTACAGAAGTATTGTAGACATGGCTATATCAGATAACATTCAAAGCATTAAAGTCTGTCTAGCCGATAAAAGCATCCTCTTCCCCCTTAAGGCAAGAATTATGTCTTCTATCAAAGATTTGATGGTAGGCAACCTAATAGATGGGCCTCTTTTCAACCTCTTTTCAAGAGGAGGAATGAAAAAAGCCAGCCGTCCAATCACGGCTGAGCATTAGATTGAACAAAGTATCATTGCCATGGGAGACCAATTTCAGCTCAATTATATCCACTCCCCGCTGCTTGTGCCCTCTGTGGTGATCAGCCAAACTGCTGTGAAAGTTCTTCTTATCTTTGAAAGATGCTGAAATAATTATTTATCTTAATAGTAAACTGAAGTTCCAGCTCCACCGCAAATGTATTTACTTTAAAAAAAAAAAAAAAAATTATTATTACTGGGAATGTTGATTCATTAGCGTCTCTAAAATGGTTCCTGCGCTGCATCGCCACCATTTTCCAGAACTTGTCCATCACCACCAAAATCCGGTGTGGGCTCGCCCGTCCTGACACATTTGTATTGACAGTTTGTCTTGGGATTTCGAGAGATAAGTCAATATAGTGTCAGTCAAGTGCTGGTGCAGATGCTTGAGCCTTAAGGGAAGATATTACGTACACACACCCACTCGCGCTGCATTCTCATTCAGCGAAAAACAGCATGATATAGAAGGTAAAAAAAGGGCTTTAGTGTGGGGGTTAGGACATCTGTGGCATGTTATGGTTTGAATTTTTCAAGTGTGCAGGGAATTTACTGTACACCTCTGCAGTGCAAGACCATGTCTATGAATTATTTTCATGTAAGAAGGAAAACCACAAGCAAAATGGCTTTTCATGTCGGAGGAGACTTAGTGAAGGAGAGCCACTGTGAGTAATTGAGCTCTCGTGCTCTTTTTTTTTTTTTGCAAATGATTCTGGTTTGAGTGCTGCTGCTGCTGAAACAGAACAGAAATTCTTCTTGAACTCCAGACTGCAAGAAAAG
>OMNW01011843.1:0-12176 GCA_900303245.1 Selene dorsalis | reverse complement strand
AAACTGCCAGGGAAGAGTTTGTGTCTGTGTGTGTGTGTGTGTGTGTGTGTGTGTGTGTGTAGGAGCAGTGTTGTTCAATGTCGACTTTGATTAGGACCTCGTCAAGGGTGGTTACTATAGTAACCAGAGACAGTTACGGTGCCTTGTTGCCAGTCAGCATCCTTTGAGGGAGGTGAGGGAATCAGGGGACTGTGTGTGTGTGTGTGTGTGTGTGTGCGTCTGCCACTCGCTGAAATGAGCTTTAAGGGAAAAGTGGAGCAAGTGTAAGAAAGAGAGAGAGAGCATGTAGCACATGAAGATCAGAGCGACGAGAGGCTTGTCATGGCTGAAATGACAGAGCGAGAGAGAGAGAGAGAGAGAGAAATGAAAGCAGAGCGACGACAAAGGGATTGAGGGACGAGTGACTTGTATTAGCGGAACAAAGTTGGAGAGTGAAATGTTTTGGTTGAAGTCAATTACAGCTGCGGTGCAGTGGGGTAATGAGTCTGTCCATGTCTCATGTCTCTATATCCCTCTCATTAGCCTGCACCGGAGGACAAAAGACTGTGTTCATGTGCAACAGCTCAACTCGAGCAGCTCCTCCTGGACGACGGCAGCTACAGACCGGACAGGATCAGTACAGTGTGAGAACACGTCTGTGTTCTGCACCATCAGCTGCTGTGGTTTTTTTTTTTTCTTCTTCTTCTTCTGTGACTCACTCTGTTCCTTGGCTCCCAGTGTCTGTTCCTGCCTGCTCATGTTCCCCCTATACAGCTTATTGTCGTTGGGGAGGGACTTGTTGGTTGCCCCCAGCAACATGAGCAAAACTGTGAGAAGTGAAACACTGCAACAGAAATGTCGCTCTACACTGCCAACATAGCGATGCTGGTGTCGGTGCAGCGGTGAATATGATGGGAGTCGATGCATGTTTTCTGTATTTGTTTATTTTAAATCAAGAGCCCAGTCATGTTTGGTCAAACCTGCGAGGCTGGTTTTGGTTGTTTAGTCTTTTTTTTATGAGCTTTCCAACACAGGTTTTCAATTTCTGGTTGCAAAAAGTGAATCTCAGGCTCAGACGGGCTGTATTCATGTAGGAACGATAAGCAGACATCGAACTTGCTTCAAAATGAGCTGAAACTGTCTGAGCTCATCTCCTTCAGCTCTAATTTAAAGGACAGACAACATGATTGGACAGTATCAGTGTTACTGCGCTCACCTGCCTGACATCTGCCTTCACCACTGTTCTGCTCTTAACCTATTTGTTTGGTAATTGTTCCTACTTTCGTACTTCATCATGGTGTCTACTGTCTTCTTCTTGGCCAAGTCACCCTTGAAAAAAGAGACCTTGGATCCGAAAAGGTCAATTACCTGGTTAAATGAAGCTTAAATAAAAAACAAAACAAAACAGGAGATTATTCTGATGCTTGTAAAGCCATGTTGTCATATTGTATTTATTCAGACAGCAGCCTGAAATTGAGGAAAAACATGTGAGTCACTGAGGAAACAGGTTTGATGATGAATCTTGGCCTTGGATTCACTGTTGGTGCAGCAGGTAATAAAACTGTAACTGTAACACCTTTTTGTTTTAGAGTTGAAGTTGTTATTAGGAGCTCATATGGTGACGATTCAGTGTAGTAAGTAAAACCTTTCCACCGGGAGCTCGGAGACACAGTCGCTGCGGCCCATGTGGAGTTTTTGCAGAATCGTCAACATCTATATGATCTGGTTGGCGAGTGGATAGATCAGAGCACATGAAAGCAGACCTCAGTGCATGTTTGATGAACCTGTGGGCTTCAAACATGGAAGGGCGGCAGGGCCTTTGAAAAGTGAGGATTGGATCAAAATGTCACAGAGGAAGAGACAGAGCAGAGTTGAGCCTTTTGAGAATAAAAGCATATTTCGGGGTCTCCACAGACGATAAGAGTGGTTCCTGCTAGTGGATTTATTCGACAGCCACTTAAAATGTACAAATGAAACTAATACTATCATTAAACGTCAGTGATAAAAATCAGTTTTTGGTGCTTTGTCTCCCCGGTCGGAGGGATTGATCGTATCTGCACTGCAGTCCTTGTTGCTGCAGCCTCCCACCTCTCTTGTCTTGGGCAGGGTGTAGACAGAAGCAGACAGTGTGGACACAGCAGCCACGACAACTCGCTGCTGCTGCAACAAGGACATAACACCAGTGCACTCTAATAATTGTGTTTGATGAGGGTGAAAGCACCACAGCTGGAGACTGAACCCTGGTCTCTGCAGCGCTGGCACCACCCAGGAAGTTTTTATTCATATATCCAGCATTTAGTATGAAATAGAGATGTGCTGCATCCATACAGCATCAGGTATAGGGTTTGTACATCCCATGCATTATCCCCAGATGGTTATCTTCATTATGGTAAACAGCCTGAATTCATGTTATTGAGAACTGTGCAAGGGTTTTCTCATTGGCCCTGTTGACAGGACGAGAAGATTTGTCTGAGCCCCTCAAAACCATTAAATCTCTAGTTTTGTTGATTTAAGAAAAAAAAAAGTTTAGTGTAGCTATTACTTCATGATCCATTTAAAACCATTCATAAGACTTGGTTGCAAACAAAAATAATGAATTTGATCAGAATAGATAAAACTAAAACAACCGAGGAAGTCAAATTACAGGTAATGATAAAATATAGTAGGAAAAAACACCTAAAACACCCAAGTAGCTAATAGCTACATAAATCGAAAATAAATCATTTACATAATGTGGTGTTATACTGGTTAAGGTTTGGTTCAGTGTTGTGGGTGACCTTTGTTCTCAAACTAGACACTGTGGTCACTGCTACAACAAAAGAAACAATAAAATTGACCTAGATACAAACCGCACAGTCCAATTTGAATTAAGTGCATTGATATGTATAAAAATAATCAATAATGCAGCAGCAAACAACAATTTTCCTTGTTCAGACACAGGTTTGTAAACACACAGGTATGCAGGTATGCAGTGCAGTGTTCAGGTGAAGATCACTTTCACCATTTCCTCCCATGAACAAACCACTTCTCAGTTAAAATGGATCTGAGACTTCCAGGCTCAAATGGACCAGGTCCAGCGGAGGAACCATAAAAACATCCATTAAGTTTTTATATATTTATTTATTTATTTTTTAAGTTATTGGCATACTGTTTCGGTCGGTGTCACACTGCAGCCTGTTACTCCACGGCTGAATTTCTCCACCAGTCCTGAAAAGTCCTGGAGTCGATACTGGTCTGACTTTACCGGGATGGAGGCTCCTGCTTTTTTCTCTTCTCCGTGTGTAAATAGCTCGATGACGACACGTCTGTTTTCTCTGATTAACGGTTAACGTTAGACTTGGTAACGTTAGCAACGGCTAATGTTGCTAAGGCTAACTGCCGTAACGTATTGCTGCTATGCTAGCTAGCGTTGGCTAACGGTCGTTGATTTTTTATTTATTTTTTAGATGTTGGCTCACGAGTAATTTTATTTAGTTGCTATTGAATTACTCTCTGATGTTTAGTGGCCGTTCTCTTTCTGACACTTGGCTGACTTTGCCTACAGTAGAGGGTTATCTTGGCCGGAAATGACCGTTGAGGCAGGTGGTCTTAGATGCTAATGGAGAACCTTTGGAGCCCAGTTGGCCGCTCTTGCAGGTTTTATACGAGGCTCTTGCAGGGAATATGTTTTCTGTTACAAACATTTCTAATAAAATAGACAGAAAAATCGCTGACACCAGCTTCCAGGACCCCCGCATCACTAGGTAGCGCTGGCAGGAGAAACCAGTGTCCTATAAATGCTGTCCTGTTTATTAAAGCCCCTACAAAGAACTTTTAACTGCATATGCAAAAGTGTCTCATTTCTGCTGATGTCACTATATGACCTACAACAGCAAATGAGGGCATGGTGGGGGGGTTGACAGATTAGTGTCTTTGGTCTTTACGACATAATGCGCTAGAGCTCATGGGAAATGCAGTCTTCATTCCGGCAAAGCACTACCGCTTTTGTCCACAGGGGTCGCCAAAATCAACACAAAATGAGAGTTCTTTGTAAGGGTTTTAAATTGAAAGGTAGCCAGTCCCTTTTGGTTACAAGATCACGAAATTGTAATTTGTACAGTGATGTTGAACAGTGTTAAACGGATCATACTTTTGTATTTTGTTATATTTACACAAGCAAGACAAAAAAACAAACAACAAAAAAAAAAAAAACTACAGCCTCCAGGTCTGCAGGAACACACAGTTGGTTAAACTGACTGTTAATTACATTTCACATGAGAAATGTCACAGCTGTCAGAAATTCCTGATATCTATGACCTCGAATTGTGTCATGATCCACTCAGTTTATGTTAGTTTCAGTCCTCGCAGTATGAGCAAATGTGGCATACAAGAGCTTAGTTTGAATTTCTCACCTTGTTTTCGTTGATTAATTAACTCATATGGCTCCAGTGGAAAAATACGAAGGGAAGAGCCAAAGCTAATTGAGTTTTTGTGTGTGCTGCCCATGCGGCAGTTCGTGTCCCTTCTTCCTGCAAAGGACAAATGACATGTGCAGATGTGTGTTTGTGAGGTTCTGTGTGTTTTTTGAATATCTGTTCTGCTGGATGTGGGAATTGTTTTTGCATCAGTTTGGGAATCGAGATATGTTTATGAATCAGAATGAAGACTTTGAGATTTGTTGATTTCCGTTAATTAGTTGCTCATAGTTGATTAACACAAGTTGTAGCTTCTTCTCTGACTGTTGGCTTTTTGCCCTTTAAAAAATACGAAGAATACCAAATGAAATATCTCTGTTTTGGACTATTGGTTGGACAAAATAAACCAAATTGAACTATGTGGCCTGTATGAAATTATAAGCATTTTTTTTTCACATTTTATGGCCCAAATGAACTAATTTATTAGAATTAATCATCACTTGCAGCGTTAAAATGAAGTGCAGATGTAGAGTGGTGTTGACGGACACACTGAATGATGGCACAGGTGACCGATGACTAATCTAGCATCTGGGAATATAGAGAACTGTGGCCGCATCCATCTGAAATGTTTCTCATTTCAACTGGAAGTGATTTAAATGAACAGAGAGGAGCAAATGTGTATGAGATGAATAACAGGAGAATGTAATATGTGTTGACAGGACTCCCCATTATTAGCATCCTCCCCTCACAGTGTGTGGCTGACTCTCACACTCCCTGCTGTGCCACTCCAAGGTCACCTGATGTTTATATCCACACAGAAACACCACAGCAGCTTATTTAAAAAAAAAAAAAATCCCAATAGCTCTTTGTTTATCTTGAGCAATAACGTTTGAAATCTTCTCTCCAGTGAGCGACAAGGCTACCTTTTCTCTATCCTCAGCCTCAGTCTAAGAGGCATAAATGAGAAGCAGCAGGTCTCAAACACGACTGCTCAAAGCATCGATTCTCCTGATGTGGCATTGACTCGTGTTTCATCCAAGGCTGCGCCGTGGTTTCAGAGTTGAATGCCGAGGAGGTGCTCCAACACAATTTAAGTCTGTGTTTTATGTCAGTGTTAGGGAGTGATGTATCAAGGTGAACAATAGTTGAGCTGAAGTACAAATGACGCTGATAAATGCTGTTTTTTCTCTCACAGGCCTTAAGAGGGTGGAGAATCTGTACTTGTAAAAAACAAAGACAAGAGATTGACATGGATTTTTTTTTTCATTTGGTTTGGAAAGTGATAAATATTTAGAAATAATCATAATTTAAAAAAAAGAAAAAAGAAAACGTGAGGTAAAGAAACATTTCCTTCTGGCCCATGTGAGCAAAGCTTTAAGTTATCTTGTAGGGTTGTAGGAAAATACCGATACATTTAAAATGTTGTGATATTTTATTGATTCTGATTCTTTGAAGCGCTGTATTGATATTTTATCAATAGCTGTGGGTGGTGACGCTGGTTTTATGTTGTATTTGAGCCTCTGACTCAGGGTAATTATTTAATTTAGATTACATGTCTAGCATTATGTTATTTGTTGCAGCCATCATGTTTCATACTGATAACACTAAGGCAGGTGTTAATTCCTCTGTTCAGATTGTACAAAAAGTATTTACCATGACGTAGGATATTATAGGAACTGTGACATACAAATGTATGTTGCTGTTCTGACGCTGAATACAGAAATGAGAGTTTTTCTATAAAAAAAAAAAAAGGAAAGAAATGGCAATATGTTACCTTTGCTCACAGTATCCCAAAATATCACATTATATCATATTGTGGCTGCCCTTCAGGATATCACATTCATATCACATTAAATGGACAGATATTTGGGTGACATCTCACTGAACTCTCTGCCAGAAAGTGGGCGAGCGAGGTCAAACAGGTCACATTGTGTAGGTATCTGGGCATCCACCTGGATGTCCTCTTCAGTTGGAGCGATCATGTTATTTTGTATTTTCTCGTTTACAGCAAAGGCTGTGTTTTTTATGTAGGCTGGAGGTGTTTGGTGTCAGCCCGAACATCGTATTTTTATTTTATCAGGCAGGGATAGAGAGTGTTATCAGGTACGGGATGACGGCGTGGTTCAGCAATCTCTCCGCACATACCAAATCTAAGCTGCAGCGTCTGGTACAGACTGTTGTGACGGCGATGGGGAGGACTGACAAGCTCTCCCTTCAGTCCGTATATGAGCAGTCTGCACTCAGGCAGGCGCAGAAGGTATTGTCGGACCCGTCCCACATCCTTCAAGCAGAATATGAGCTCTTGCCTTCCAGCAGAAGGTACCAAGGGTCTGTTTTGTACCCACCTCCTTCAAACTTTTAAATAACTCTTGAGGCTGTGTACGCTGAGGCCTGGGAGCTGTGCTATAGTTGGGGTTCTGCTTGTTTTCCTTTCTAATCTTCGACTGAGTGTGTATGTCTGTACATGTTTGTGTATGTCTCTAGCTGTCATATATATGTATGTATATGTATCTTTTATGTATATTTACTGTCTGCAAGGCAGCGACTACCATGCACTTGAGTCCATGACAATTTTTCCCTCAGGGACAGTAACGAATATTCAATTCAATTCAGTTCAAGTGAAATAAATGTGTTCAAGATTTAAACTATTCATGTTTGCATCAATCGGCTCATGTGAATTTCACAGATGTTAAGAAGTTGCAAAGTTTTCTCATCACTGCAGAGTGACATCAGACAAGGTGACACCTGCTGCTGTAGTGGAGATGTTCGCCATTTGGATTACAGTGATAATCCCTTTATTATTTGACAATATGTTACCTGAGACTGCTCTGACCTCTGCGGTGATGCGATTGTGTGATCAGGGTGTGTTTGTGCTGCGCAGCGTGTGTGTGTGTGTTGTTTCCATATCCACACAGAGATGAAGGTTTTTGCTTTTCTCAATATGAGTTATTGCCCAAACTAAGACACGGTGATGTGATCTTTGCCTGTGATTTGATCAATAGACAAAATTACCGCAGCCTCCCAAAAGGCCAATATTGTTATGTGGTAATGGAAATGCACTGCCATATGAGCAATGCTTTCTCCCAAAGTAATCCACATTGATTTGTGGGGCCACTTTGATAAATTGAAGGGGTTTTAGGTTTGTGTTGGTCCATCGCACAGCGCTTGGTTCCCTGTGCGTTGGTGTGTGTATGTGTATGTGTGTGTGTGGGTGTTTGAATTGATGCCTGTGGATCAGTCTACAGTACAAACCCTTTTCAGTGCCGAGTGGAAAAAAAAAGTCCCTAAATCATAAAATCTGTTGGAACCTAGTTCAGTTCAGTTCAGTTCAGAGCTTTTATTTTATTTCATCCTTTGTAGTGCAACTTTTTGACATGAAAAGAGGGGGGATCCTCATTTAGGGGATTCCTGTCTGTCATTTTCCCAATTATTTTCATATGCTAATGATTAATGTGTGGGTGACCATCCCTATTAATATTTATGAAAGTGTGGGGGCTCATTTGTGCATTCATTTGTTACAGAGAGTGACAGTTGGCAACATGCAGTTCATAATTCAAAGCAAAAGGACGTAGGAAAAAAAAAAAGTCTTTTGAATTGAGGTTTTGTGCAGTGCGAAGCTCCCGTAGGTGGGATGCATTTTATCATCAGTGCAGCTGTAGCCCACTGCTTTTTCTTTCCATTAGCAGGAAGGTGTTTACACAGAAGAAGAGATTAAAATACTCCCGAGTGCAGAATATGCGTGCGAGTCAGGTGACATTTACCTTATGCACTCGGTAATGCTTTACTCAGGTGTTTTGCAGACAACATTGTGGTGGGACAGGAATTAATTGGGGCAGAAATGCCCTTGAAAGTTAATCACACAGCCGTGAAATTAAAAATGAGTGGGCAAACAAAGCACACAACTGCGCAGAGGCAGCTGAAGAATAAAACGCTGAGTCCGCACAAACAACGCACTCTATCATCAACAAACAAAACAACTAATCTAACTAAGTAAAACCTTTTAGCCGTGGGAGGTGGGCTGGTCCGGGACGGAAAGAGTAAGGCGGAATAATCCTCTCCCATTAGGAGAAGTGCAGTAGTAAAGGAAACATATCATACATTAAATTACAGCCTGCAAATTAGACTCACAAATGTTTTCTACACAAGGGTACAAATAAAACACTTACCCATTGTATTGAATGGACTGTGGAGTGTACACTGAATAATGGAGCAACAAATATTTTTACAATCTGCATTTACACTTTAACAACAGTGAACACAGCATTTGAAAGGAATGAATTTATTTTTATGAAAGCATCGAGCACCTCCAGGCGATCAGCCCGCGTGAGCGCTGTTTCCGATCCGCAGAGGCAACACAAAAACACATAACAGACCGACACCGTCCTATGAAATTAAACACACCGAAGAGCCTCATCAGCACCATAACAACGCATCAATCTTCTGACGCTTTTGCATCGTCTGTAGTTTATTGTAACAAACAGTATCTGAATCTCATCCTGTGTGTTGCCCAACGGACTTACAAACGTTAGTGTTCATGTTCTGATAATGACATATAACCACGTGCAGCTCTTTCTCTAGTATCAGTTTGGTCCGACATTGGACGCCAAAACTACATTAACACAACCGTAGAGATGCATCTGTCCATTTTACACTTCCAGCAACAACAATAATGTGAAATTATATGTGCTTCATATTTAAAACAATTTTACACTGGTAACTCTTTTATTTTTAGTGTAGATATGGATATTAAAATAAATGATGTCGTAGTTCACCTCATTGCAATAAACAGTCCTGTGACCACTCGTTTCTTCGTACACAGTGATGACCAAACTTTAACTGTTGCCTGTTTTTTATCCTTGAAGCTCCTGTCAGTTTCCCCTGTGATGGGCGTATATTTGTTGGCACCATTTTGTCGATTCCCTGTTTTCTTCTAAATAACTGGACTCTAATTTGTGCTCTGAAGTGTTAACCAGGAAACCAAACATTATCTGTACTAATGGAGAATTTGCCAAAATCCCACATCTTTTTTTAGAAAAACTGCCTCTGAGAAGAAACTAAATCCTAATGCTTGAAGAAGGATTATGCCTTCAGGGCAATCTCAAAGCAATATGATGTAGCAGATTTTTTATTTTTTTTTACTTTACAGGATGTATTTCTTTGTAAAACTGAGACCTTTTGCAAAGCACGAGAAGAGAAGTTAGTTATTCCAGTTATTATTGGATGACTTTTCAGATGTTGCTCCTCGCTGACATGGATTTAAACACATACTCAGACTCACGCAGGCGGAAAGCACACACACCTTTTACACCCCGGTGGGTTAAATCTAGAAATTATGAGGAACCAATGGTTTCACAGCGTGCAGCGCTGAGGTTACACCGTGAATTTGCTCATGTGCTCTGGTTGTGTTGTTTCTAACCTTGTCGTGGAGGTGTGTAGTGCTGCATAATCACATATAAACTGTAATTAGGGTTCCTGTGTGGAATTTGTGCCTCACCACACTGGTAATCTTTTAGCTGGGAGTCAGCATCGCTCGTCTGTTTATGTGTTTCCTTGATGAAAAGATGAATGTGCTGCGCGGACAACTGCAGTCACATGAAGCTAACTGCGCTCATTAGTTGTGATGAATGCTTTTCCTGGGTGTTGTCATGCAATTATTCTGGTAATGATAGGGCTGGGGAAACATCTCTCATCCCGTCACAGAGTTGGCTGTTTAAAACACTATGTGCCTCCAAATGGAGTTCATTTTCTGTTTTGTGCTTGGATCGTTTGAGACGTCTCACACTGAAATAAACAAAATAAGATGATTGATTGTTGTTGGATTTGTCCTGGGTGGGTTCAGTGAGATGATGGTACTTCTACATTTATGTCTGCAGAAGATCAGTAAGTTAAAATGTGTGGCTGTTGTTTCTCTCTTTTATCTGAGTCAGACGGGACTTTAAAAGTGTATATTGTGTATAAGTGAAAATTAACGTGGATGTTACTGCTGGTGGACGAACTGCCTGTGTTGGTTTTATTGGTCATTTTCTAAGCTTGTCTGCGCTGATGTGTGTCTGGTTGATGTGGCTCTCAAAACAAAAAGAAAGAAACGGCAGCCGATTCGTTGGAGAAGCAGCTTTACCACTTCTAGATTTAAGTGCATAATCAATGAGGCTGCCTCTTAACTTGCCCCTGCCAACAATATCAAAGATGGCCAACAGTGAAAGCTACTTACTTACTTTTAATGACAAAAAAGCATTAAGATGAGTGTCTGGGGGGTTGTTAGCTCCTCAGCTGTGTCATAACTGGCTCAAAAGCCACGACAAGATGATGGAGAGACGTGGATTAGCCAAAAGAATAACAATATTTATTTAAATACAGACAGTAGATCATAACAACAGCGTGAGGTGTGAAAGTAAGAATGTCATTACGTCTGTCGTTGGATGTATGTGATGATTTGCAGAGTGTGAAACAAAAGTAACCAGGCCGAAGCCAACAAAACAACACGGCAGCTACGGAGGGAACCAGGTCCTTGTTGTTATTGTCATCCGGGGTTTTTTTACAGGGCTTTTCACTGACCTACGACTTTGGCAGTGGCACGGAAGTGACATCATCGAAGTCGTAGGTCAGTGAAAAGCCGTGTAAAAAAAACCCAGATGACAACAACAATACAACTCCGAGCCGCTCCGAACTCACAGGGGAATGGTGCCGGTGATTCATAACAACATATTGGTGAAATGAAGGAGTTTCGTGGCAGATAATGTCTTATTTAGACGCTGCATCGTTGCCCCAACAACTCCCGTTATACGGATATACGTAGATCATGAGTGGATCTAAATATCTTCCGAAGGACTCCAAGTTACACCAAAGTTGTTCGGGTGAGTAAATGAACGTATTTTATGCTAGAAATAAGGTCCAGGTTGCAAAAAATGAAACTTCTCCTTTAAGACTTGAGTTTGACTCACTGAGATGCAAAATGCATCAATATTTGTTTACTGTCAGTTTCAGTTTTTATCAGACCAGGACACAACATCTACTGAATGAGGCCTTCTTATTTAGGATTCATTCAGGAGTGGAAATGGTTAATAAATGGCTCATAACACCACACAAAGTGCAACAGCAAAGTTTAGTAAATGTAATGGTTGGCTGGTTTATGTTCGGATGCAGAATTTTTTTTAATGAATGAATGCTGCATGTATTAACGTCAGTGAAGTCCAGAGTCCTGTCAGTGGTTTAAGTGATTAATGCATCTTGATTTAAATAATGGAAAGGTGGTGGTTTTTGTGAAAATATAAATGTGCATTAGAAGACACTACAGTCTTTCACTAACCTCAGCCAGCTTCAACCAAAACTGCTTCAACCTATCAGATTATCAATGACTTAAATCAGGAAACGCTTGTTTATTTATAACACATTAGCAACAGTATGTTATCACGTGTTAAATCCTCCTCGTACTGTGTCTGTGCACCAACCAGATACATAAACAATTTTGACTGTGCTCCTTTAAAATGAACATTAATCTAAAACCATTTCAGAAAAATATGGTTAAACACGCAGTTATTGACAGGAGTTTCAGGAGAGCATCATTAGTGGGACATGGAAGTTCATCGCAGTCGTCCATTTATAATCCAGCGAGCAGCCGAGATGTAGATAATGATTCAGGACCTGATTTCTCTGGATGTTTCCACTCTGTATGAATTTAAGATGACCGCAGCTGCTGGCATTCATAAATCTATAAATCCATATTAGGCTACAGTGTGTGTGTGTGTTTCTTACGCAAAAGATTTTGGGTGGTAGCAGAGCTGTAAATCACTTGGTCTCTGCTTT
>OMNW01011840.1:21713-40085 GCA_900303245.1 Selene dorsalis | reverse complement strand
TGTTACAATGAGTGTGTTCACATGCACACTAATGAAACAAATATGATCAGAAAGTGGAGTTTCAGATGATTTAGCTGCTCTTGTGAACAGTATAAACTGGTAACTGTGAACAGGTAGTTGGTGTTTTATGAGAAAAGGGTTTAACACATGCAGCTTTCTGCACAGTAATCTGTTTTCCCAGCACATGTATACAGCTCCATCTGGTTCATTGTGTTCCACTGTGTGAGTGAGTCTCGGGGTACCGCAGCCACAGAGCTGGAGCAGGGCAGAGGTGACAGTGTGGTTCTGTGTACAGTGCTACACACACTCCCCGGGGGACGACCTGTCTCCTCCGGGGGCCACAGGCTCCTGACCGCCCTCATTACTTCACACAGCTTTACAAAGGATGGCTGCGACATCCTGAAGTCGTGGTGGTGCTCACTTTCACAACGTCCTTCAACACAGCTCTCTCCCACCAGTCCTTGCTTCAGACACATACTTAAAGAAGCCACTGGACATATGAACACTTTTCACCTGTTCCTTTCACCACTGGAGCTTTTGAAAACAAGAGAAGACCTGAGGTTTTGAGGAGAGAATTCCAGTAATTGACAGAATCATGTAAACCAGGTTATTTCAGAGAACTGATTATTGAAGAGCATGTAAATGCATCAAACACATTATTAGCGTTAAAGGATTAATCCTAATAATTGTTTTATTATTTTTAATTGTTATGTATTTTTTTATTGTGCATGTAAACACACTTCATTGAGAAATCAGAGGCAACAATGATGTAATAAAGATGCAAATCTTTATTTCTGGAACATTTTTCATAGAAGAGATGTAGCTCAGAGATAAAATGGTACAACTGTGCAAAACAGAATTCAGGTCCAGAGTTCAGCTGCAGCTCTGGTTGCCAGGCGACCTATAGATGATCATGTTTCCTGGAAGTTGAAGTTCTATCATAAAGTAAAATAAAAGATTCTGGTCATGTGGGCAAACATCTTTAAGCCACACCCCCCCCAGCCCCACGTCTGATCTGAAGACTGTGTGGATGTATTCTACACTTACACTAATGTTGACACTTAAATATGTGCATCTTCAGTCCACCTGCAGAATGTGTGTGCTTGTCCTGTTGCACTGCTGAAGTTCAAAGTGTGTATCATGAGCCACCATCTCCTCTGTGGTCGGTATCGAGAAATCATCTCTTCTTCTCTCTGTGTCTCAGGAAGTGACGTCGTATCGATGGAAAGTGCGTCTCTTCTTGTTCAACATCTGCTGCTGTGCGGCCGCAGCGTACTTCTTCAGGCGCCACAACGAATACTGTGAGACTGGAGGTACGTGTCCCGGTCCAGACTGAAGCTGTGTCCCAGCTCAGGCCCCAGTCAGCTCTCACAGGCCTATTATACTGTCAATATCAACTCTATTTATATAGCACGTTTTATATGACGGGCATAAAACCAAATGTGCTTCAAGATAAAAAACAAGATGGCAGTACATGTAAAATGCATATTAAAACAAAAGCCAATGTGTAAAAATAACAAACGAATTAAAAGCTTGTGAGAACAGATATGTTTTTAGTCTACATGCATTAGTCTAAGGAAGATATCGTTGGAGAGGAGCAGAGTTCCATAGTGACGGACTATAATAACTAAAAGCACCCTGAGCCGTGGTATATTGAGGAGAACTCCACATGATGATCTAAGATGTCTGTCTGGTGTATAGTGAGTGAGCATGTCAGAAATATAGGGAGGGGCAGCACCATTAAGAGATTTATAAACAGCAAGTTAAATCTTAAAATCAATTCTGTACAATGAAGAGAATTTAGAACTGGAGTGATGTGTTCGTATCTTTTTGTTCTAGTTAGGACTCTGGCTGCAGCATTTTGAATAAGTTGAAGTTTGTTGAGTGATTGATTTGTTCATCCAGAGAAAAGAGCGTTACAGTAATCCAAACGACTAGAGATAAATGCATGAACCAGTTTTTCTGAGTCTGATACAGATAAAAGTGATCTAACTTTAGAAATGTTCCTTAAATGATAAAAAGCAGTCTTAGAAGTACAGGAGATATGCTTTTGGAGGTTTCTGACGTATTCACTGGGTTTCACACAAGACAATAATGATGAAAATGAGAATTTCAGTTTTGTCCTCATTCAATTCAGTTGAAGACAATTCTTTGCCACCCAGTGTTGGACATCACAAATACACTGGGTTTGCAGAAACAGATACATATAACTGTGTGTCATCAGCATAGGAATGATATGATTTGTTATGTTGTTGAATAATGGAACCAAGTGGGAGCATGTGGAAATTAAACAGGAGAAGGCCAGGAATGGACCCCTGAGGAACACCACATGGAGTGCTGACATGATCAGATTTGAAATCACCTACAGAAACTGAAAATGATCTATTGGTGAGATAGGAGGTAAACCAGTTAAGAGCAGTGCCTCTGAGGCCAACACAGTGCTCAAGGCGATGGAGCAAAATAGTGTGGTCGACCGTATCAAAAGTGGCGCTGATATCAAGCAGAACCAGAATAGAAACATTACAGTTGTCAGAATAAATTTTAAGATGGTTGACCAGCGGAACAAGAGCGGTCTCTGTACCGTGATTGATTCCAAAGCCAGACTGATACAAGTCAAATGAAGTATGTTGTGACAGATGCTCATATAACTGCTGATATACAGCCTTTTCTAAACTTTTTCCCAGGAATGGTAGATTTGAGATTGGCTTATAGGCCTATTACACATGTCTATTACAAGCCACGCCTCCCCTGGCCACGCCCCCTATGGTGTGTGAACAGCGTCATGGCTGCAGATCTGGTTCATGTTGGCAGCCCGACTCCTGTGGAAATAATGTCTCAGTAACACCGCAACAGAAACAATTCAAATTTGGCTCAAACGTTCCCATGGAGTCCGAGATGAACCAATCACATTTTAGAGATAAAGGGTCAAAGGTCAAAGTCACTTCATGAAACACTGTAGTAGCCTTGTGAACTTAATATCTCTCTAAAGTTGGATTTCAGTGGCTGAAGACCAGGAACTAGTCCTAAACCTGTCCTTCCTGTCTGTCTCTCCCCCCTCCAGTCTACACCCTGTTTGCCTTGTTCGAGTACCTGGTGGTCTTCTCCAACATGGCCTTCCACATGACGGCATTCTGGGACTTTGGCGGCAAAGAGGTGATTGTTGCGATGCCCCCTGAGGACAAACGATACTGAGCAGCAGCTTCAGTCGCTTCAGGTTTAGATTTTACCTGAACATGTGAACGCCTCATGGACCTGGTGTGAGAACGGACTCTGAAACAGGAACCAGACCTTCAGAGGAGAGGTGTGTCCACAAAAGACAAGCCTCCATTACCCTGATGATTAGTCCAAAGATTGAAATTATAGAGGCCAACTCACATTGACATTGAACTGGACTCACATGTTCACCACACACACACACACAGAGTTTTAATAAAGAGACGTTGCTACAAAAATGTTTATTAATGTTCATTCTTTCATCTTTGTAGTTTTAGCTTCATAGTGAATCACTGGAATCAAAACATGGTGTCAGTCAGGGGCTGGTTTCCCAAAGTCTTCGTAACGCTATGTCGTTCTCAACCTTTACTTTCTCTGTCTTAACATTTTCACATGTTTCCCAAAGCATTCGTTGTTAAGAACATCTTCCCTACGACACTGCTTGGTAAGGTTGGTCTGGAGCTCTCTTTGACTCTTAAGCTGTGAGGGATGTCTCAACTCACGTTGCCACACACAACACCCATGTTTAGAAACCAGTGTTGCGCATGAAACTGATATTATCCTGTGGTACAGTGACTGTGGTTCACCAGTCATCTTCTGCCTTTAATAATGAAAATGATTTTGGAAAGTGTGTGGCCAATACAACTAGAGGCTTTATTCAACTAAGAACACAAGACATTTGGTTAGTTATTCTAATAAGATTAGTGATAGTCATCGACAATGTGGCCAACAATTAGGGTCTCATCAGGTAGCCTATATATGTGCCATCATGGTGGCCACTTGGAGGCCAAACCATGGTAAATGGACATGTGCTTATACAGCGCTTTTCTAGTCACTCAGACCACTCAAAGTGCTTTACACTGTTTCTCACACATTCATACAGCTCTGTTCACAGACAGGCTTTTTTTCACACATCTAATAACACATCGGAGGACAAGTGTAGGTTCAGTGTCTTGCTCAAGAACACTTCGTCATGCGGACTAGAGGAGCTGGGAGTTGAACCACCGACCTTCCTGTCAGTGAATGACCCGCTCTACCTCATTCATTGTTTCAACAGACAAAACTTCTGCCTGCTGGACACCATGTCTGAAAATGTGATTTTAAAAAAGTTTCGCCTCCATCTTTCCAAAGAAACTCTGACAGTGGGTGGGTTGCTTTTAGAGCAAATGTTAACCAATGGCACAAAAGACTAAATTGCATCAGTAATTAAAGAGGAACTATGCCAGTTTGGTCTCTTTTCCTCTGTTTTGCCAACCCTCCTGGCCAAGTGCATTTGTTTTTGACAAAGCCAGCGAAAAAGCAATCCATGGAGCGGTGGATAACTTTATATAACACAGGACTTTACAAGGTGAATATTTGTGTAGTCTTAACAGTAAAAAAAAAAGATTATGGGTTACGGGGTGCGTTTGTGTCACAGTGCGCAGAGACGAGAGCTGGGACACCGGGTCGGTGGCCAAGCACTGAACTGATGTTGCAAGGTTGGTTTTCAGCCAAGAGACTCCAGGTGGAAGACAGAGAGCCTCCATTCTCCCTTTGAGAAGTTACAAGTCATGTATGTAACCATCACAATTACTGTGAGGCTGTTTATTGAAGGTCAAAATCCTGCATAGTTCCTCTTTAAACGAGGCTGCTGGTCAATCATCTGTGATTGCGAATCAAGTGACGGCTAAATAAAAAAATAAAAAAGAAAGAAAAGACAGAAAGGACGCTCTGCGCTGTCCAGCTGGCTCATCTGCAGCTCACAGGAAGAGCCCTGCTTTTTCTCTTCTGCAGATATAACTTACATAGCACATCAACATGCTCTTCGGGGGGTGCACGGCCTAAAACGTTTAAAAAATGGTAATCTTGGAAACCACTGATCATCTCCAGTTGAACAACTGTAGAAGAGCTGCAGTAACTATTTCATATTTCTTTATCTCGATATAACAAAGCCCATTTTCTCGTGATAATGAAATAATCATAGAATGTGTTGACATGGTTTCCTAGCAACAGAGTTCACTGGTGGAATCACGTCCGATTACAGGAAGTTAGCAGTTGGTTAGCTGTGGAGGCTAATAAAGCCAGTCTGTTGCAAGGGAACTCAACTAAAGGTGTCTGTTGAAAACACCACACATCAACAGATATAACAGAAGACTTGTTTTCATGTGATAATTGTCCAGAACCATGTGTAGAGCTCATATAACTGCAGGCTGATTCATGTGATCACATGGTCCTGACTCCAGCTTCAGCAGCACCTGTCTGCTGTACTGTACTGTACTGTACTGTACTGTACTGTACTGTACTGTACTGAGCTGTCAACAGTTACTTACCTGTAAATTACACTGAACACTAGTCTGTTTACTGAGCAGGGTTTATTTAAGAGGCTACCAGTTAGCCTAAACACATGAGAGGTTGACTAACTCCCATCTATCTGTCTGCTTCAGCCAAGCTAATGTTAGCTACTTGCTGTTCAAATAAAGCTCATGAACACATTGCTGTCTTGGTAAATCAAAGCTGGTTTGAGATACATATAGTGTTAAGATAAAGTAAAGTTGTGATTGTGACAGCGGCAGTGAGGAGCTGACGTTACCGGAGCTGAAACAGGATATATGGGAGCGGTTGCCCCTTAAATTAACCCAGCTCAGTAAACAAACTAAGGTTCAGTGTAACTTACTGGTAAGTTATTGTTAACGGCTCAGTGAGGTGTAATTGGAGTGGACAATAATCACACCAGTGAGTAGAGTGTGCTGAGGTTAACTGCCCCATGCTTGAACTGAACACTACATATTACATTGGTGGAACTAAGGCCTAGTCCACATGAACACAGGTATTGTTGAAACGGAACTTTTTTGGCCTACAGTTGCAGTCGCTCTTTGCATCGCCTCTCAGTACCCACTGGAGTGCAAGAATCATGGCTGTTGAACCTGTAGCACAACACCTTCCCTCTGTCACTGAGGTCCTTGAGAGTATACTCATGACATGTAGTCTCACCAGCGAGGCCAGATCAGAGGCTAGTGGTCTGAAGAACTACTTCATGTCATTCATTGCTATTGTCCTACTCACCATCTGGCTCAAAGTACTGCAGTGCATTGATCACAGGAATGTGGTTATCCAGTCTGGAAAAATCTCTCTTGACACAGTGGTAGCCAATCAGTGGCTTAACAAAAGAGATGCTGGCTCTTAGAGATGGATGGGAGTCACTCCTGAGAAATCCACACCGGCAACATTGATTGCAACACAATGTTATACCTCAGGTTAGCAAGGAACACAGTCAGCAAAAGAAAAGGAAGAGATTCCATGATGAGACCTCTCAAGAGGAGACAGCTCAGGACAGTGCAGCAACAGTTTTTACTGCTATGGACAGCATCATAAATGATCTGGACATCAGGTTCTACACCACTGCAGAAATAGTTGAGGAGTTCTCTGTTGTTTTAAAAGTTGGGCAGATTGGACAGGATCAAGTCCCTTCTATGTGCCAACCACTTATCAAGAAGTGTTCCAGAGATCTCACATCTGAGTTTAAAAAAGAAATAAGACACCTGAACACAGTATATATACTTTCCCTCCTAACTTGTCCCCTCTTGGTCTCCTGAATGCAATTTACAAGATGCAGCTCCAAAGCATTTTTGTGCATTGCCTGTGACTGTTGGTGGTGGGGAGAGAGCTTTCAGTTAGATAAAACTGACAGGCCTTGCAGTCTTGCCATGTTGTACATTGAAAGTCGGTTGGCTGGAAAGCTGGACTTCAAAGACTTGATCAGTGACTTGATGTATGGCTGGACTGCCAAAAACTTGTTGAGCTGTTATTGAGAGAAAAGTCATTTGTTCTTATTTGTACCATGTTAACTTGCGTTTTAATTTGATGTCATCACTTGATCTGTCCCTGGTGTGTAAATTCCATTTTACATTTCAACTTTATTTTATTGTTGGCATACATGTGCAGCTAAGGGTTAGGGTTAAAAAAAAAATCTGATGTTTTCATTATTTTGAGATGATAATGTTTATTTATTTTGATTGAAAATTTTATGTATATTTAAGTTTGTTTGGTTTTTAAATCTTTTGTTAATGTTAAGAGAATTTTCCATTTTTAAATTTTTACAGTGAAATTACATTGAGACTGTAAAACATTGCCTTGAGCACATTTTTCTGGTGGCTTTTAATCTTGCATCAAATAGTGAATTGCATACTGTATGCAGACTGTTGCATGTAGAACTCACTAGCAGTAAATATTGTGGAGGTACTAGTATTAAACTACAGGAAGCAAGACAGTTGCAAGCCTTTAAAGTTCTAGTTATGTCAAGATTTCAATGGGTCAGTTAGGTTCTAGAAATGTGGTGATGACAGCTGCACAGGAGGGGCCCAATTTGATGTTTTTGTCATGGGGCCCAAATTCTTGGCGGTGCCCCTGAATCAGGCGTAGAAAGGTAAACCACTTTGGTAAGATATACCTTTCGAGTCTTCTTAGCACGCTAAGAAAGACCGTTATGGGGAAACCGGCCCCACATCATTGGAGGGAAATTATCAAACATCATAACAACCTGACTTCTTTTCTCATGATGAAACTAAATCCGTTGCAACAGTATACATATGACGCAGGACGATTGGCAACTGTGTAGTGAAGTGATTTGACAGTAAAATGAGCAGCAGAACAAGCTTCCTGAGAAATACATTAAAAAAAAACAAAAAAACAAACCATTTTCAAAGACTGAATAAATAATGAGTGAGTGAATGAAAGCTCTGTACAGTATAAAGGTAGACGTTTGTGTTAAAGCTCCTTCAGTATAAAGGTAGACGTTTGTGGGTATCACTCACAAACTCACGTGTGTGTATCACTATTGATGAAGTCCTCACTGTTGAGCCCTCTGAGCTGGAGGAAAAACACTGAACACTGCAGTCAGAGTCATGAGGTGTGTGTGTGTGTGTGAGTGAGCGAGAGAGAGACGTCATTGTTCAGCTGACTCAGGTCTCTTGTTTACAGAGTGTGATTCACTCCTCAGCTGAGACTGCTTATTTCTGATGAACAGCGCCCCCTATGTCTCTGGAGCTATTCATCTCAGTGCAGCAGTGTCTCTGAACCGTTTTCCCTCCAGACCCTCCAGGCCTTCAGACTGCGCTCACGCAGCAGCAGGTTAATCCCTCCTGAATGCAAAACTGAGAGGAAGCTCAAGTCCTTTCTGCCTGCAGCCATTAAGCTTTTTAACTTACAGTAATCATGTTATTGTGTCTCTTGAATCAGTAGTACTGCCCTCTTTTTAATCTTTATTTTTAGACTTTGCTACTTTTATCTCTTTATTCATGCTTAATGAGTTGTGCAATTTGTTATGCTGTGATGTGTCTTCAGTGTATGGTTGCATGTATGTGGTCTTTTGTTTGGTGCTGCTGTGGTAACAAATTCAATTTCCTGCAAAGTATCTTTAAGTTCAGTTTAAGTTTCCACCAAGATGAACCTGGTGCTGGGTCTGGGCTGGTGTTAAAGCTGGTTTGTAACTGGTTCAACTTGTGAACCTTCTAAGAAGCGGTTTGCATTTCTACAGGCCAGAGAACCACAGTGGAGCCTCTTCAGGACATCACCTCATACTCCATTCCTCAGCAACGCTCACCCATTTCATTTCATAAAGCTTTGATGATTATTCAGGGGAGAAAATGACTGTTAAGATTCAGGTATGTCAAATATGTCAAATATGATGCGTTGTTGGACATTTGTTGGGGTGCTTTTGGAGATGTGACTCTGTCCTACCAGAGGAGGAGGAGGCAGGAAGTATCAGCAGCTGGGTCCTGCGATGTCCGACTGGTCAGACTGACCAAAATCCGTCTGGAAGATAAAATCTCATCTGAGTTGAAATCTGTTTGCAGCTGCTCATTAGTCTGACAAGATGAAGCTGAGAAAATACTTTACTGAAGAGTTTAATCACAGCTCTGTCTGTGAGCTTCTGTACAAACACTAACATTTGAATAACAACAAATAAACATAAAGTGAGGCAGTGAGACATGTTTCTGTAACTGTGGTCAGTCAGTGTGGTTTTCTGGTCTGTTAGTGTGTAATGTGTGTAGATGAATTAGTCGTGGTAGAGGAGAGAGCTGAGCTGCTCTTCCATTTCTCGACAGTTGAAACTGTTTTTTCAAAACTCTCTGAAGTCATGTTGTAGTTGTAGAATAACTCCGCCCCCAGCCTCTGACATCAATGGTTCTTGGTTCTAGACCAGCAGAGAACTGGTGTGTGTGTGTGTGAGAGAGAGAGAGGTTTTTTCTGTAGTGGAGGTGATGCTCAGTGTAGTGGGAGTGCTCCTCCTCCTCCTCTTCTTCATAGAGAAGGTGTGGAACCACCTGAACTGAGACTGAACAGGACTCTGAACTGAGATCCTGTACCGAAGACAGAAGCAGCTCCTCGTCTCCTTTATCTCTGGTTAACTCACAGAGACACTGCAGCAGGAGACGAGGGACAGGAAGAGGAAGTGGCTCCCTGTCTCCACAGAGACGCAGTGGGGGAAAAGACGACATCCTGAACTGAGGAGAAACAGAATCAGACTGAGTGGAGGTCAAAGGTTGTCAGCTGGTTGTCTTCCTCCCAGTGCCGGAGAGTATTCTCACCAAACTTAGTGCTTGTGAGATGTTCAGGGTCGTCTGTCTTCACTGGTGCCCAGATCAGCTGGACCTTTTCCACCAAGATGAACCTGGTACCACTTCTGGGCTGGTGAATCTTCTAAGAACTGGTCTGTTTTTCCGTGGACCAGAGAGCCACAGTAGATCTAGGTCATGATGTCGCCTCATACGTCTTCTCTATTACCCAGAAACCCTCACTCATTTCATAAAGTTGTGATGGTTTTCCTGGTAAGGAAGTAGGGTTGCCAACCGTCCCTTGAAAAACGGAATCGTCCCGTATTCAGAAACAAAAGTACGCGTCCCGTATTGAGCTGAAAAGGGACGCGCTTTGTCCCGTATTACCATGAGAATCAAAAATAGTGTGTAAAATGCCAATGGAAGTACCTGTAGTTCACTATGACTATCATAGTGAACTACTGCTGTGGATCTCTCATTCCCCACCTGTTTGATTCAGAGTGTAACGGGATGATGAATGAACGGACACTATGAAAAATCCCCGCTTGTATAGGCTACTTTTAGCGGCAGCTCTATATGGCGCACTGGGCTGATTTGATATTATTACATTATTATGATTACATATCATTGATGTGACAACTTGTCCAATCAGACTAAGGAGTTTAACGAGTGACGAGGCTGAGGTGAGATCAGCTGTTATTATCTGTACAACATCTTTAGCTCTACAAATGAACGATCGTTGTCTTCTACAAACGTGTCGGTTAATTCACTAAAGCATAAAAAGCAAAAGTAATGACTCATCTGACCTGCTGTTGCTGGTAACCTGTGCAGCTGGTCTCTCAGTGAGCTGGTCTGAACATTAGCACAGTGTTTTATTATTAAATTATTTCAGATTATTTTGTGCAGATGCATTTTTATTTGATATGCATGTGTTTCAAACCAGTCACTGTTAATAATTATTGTGAGGAATCATGAATGTGTAACATGTGACAGCCTCTTCACATACAGGCCTATGAATATTTATTATTATATTTTAGATCAACGTTGCAACTTTATGTTTTGGATCAAACAAGTAGCCCTTTTTGAATTAGCTCCCATTTTCAAAAAGGTTAGTGACCCCTGGCCTGGTCATACAGCCAGTCATGTGATACATCTTGCAGACAACCACCACCACCGGTTCCCAGCAAGAAACCACATTCAGCGGTGAAATAGCTCCTTTAACAGTTGTAAGGCCTAGACCGCAACAGTCTCCTAACAGGATTAAACACACTTACACTGATGAAATTCAACACGGGGAAAATGAAATGAAACTTGCATTGAGCAAACATTTCCACTGTAGTGTGAATGGGAGTATGACATCTCTCAATGCAGCTGCAGTGAAACTGACATCAGCAGGAGTGTTAGGTAAAGGTCACTGCTGCAGCCGTGACACCACAGCTCAAATAAGACCTCAACATGCTCAAGATTAGGTTCCCACGCATGTTATTTATTAAATCTAGTTCATCCATCATCACATCAAAACGATTAAACTTTGTGAAGGGGGGAATTAACAGAGAGGGTTTATTTCTTCAGATCCTCAGCTGTTAAACCTACAAATATTTCTGCCTCCTCCTGAGAACCTATTTGAATGTTAGCACCAGTCACCTCTGAGCCTGACCCCCACTTTAACACAAGCATCCCCTGGGTTTCTTGCATAACAGCCAACCCTTTCCAAGTCTATTGAAACTAAACAAACTCTCTAATGTCTTCCTCTTCCTCTCTTTGGCTCACTCTCCCTCTGTGGTTACAGTAGACAAATTGTTTATGGAGGATTATGTAATAATGCTCATTCATTTCCAGTCATGCTTGACAAGATGTTCTTATTATGTGGGCACAGGCCCTGGACGTGCTGGGGATGAGGAGGGTTTGGCTGGAGACAGTCAGCTATCATGTGCAGTGAAAAACTTCAGCAAGATGTCAATGCTTTTTTTTTTTTTTCGTCCAACATGTGTTTAAAACAGTGTTTCAAAGGTAAGACTTTAGCCTGTCTCACTGACAGCTGATTCACAGGTTAGAGATATTAACCACTGTCTACACATGTACCGGCTGTGAGTGCTTCTCTGTCCTCTGAGAATGCTGAACACTTTCTGTTGTCACATCCACATTGTTAAGGACCCAGATCAGTGCTCTCTAGCTGGCTAACTGATGGTCCAGACAGGTTTAAGAAAAGAATACTTCCATCCTGAAATGATTCACGTGATGCATACTGTAGGCCTGTGCTACATGATATAAAATCAGAATCCTACTTGACTTACCCTTACCCTATAAACACCATAAGTATGTCCAGTAGAGGTGCTGTCAAGAGAGAAAACTGAATTCCAGATTGTTGCACTTCTTGAAATCAGTTTCAGCTCTCTTCAGCGTGCATGGTGTTCATTATATGATGCACAGTGTCACTCTGGAAAACAGCATCAGCCAAATGCCTGGAGTGTAGATGTATAGCTTAAGCTCATGATTTTTGGTGGATGTAATATAGTTCTAATAGTTAGTAGAGCCTTTTATACACAATTTCTCAGTTAAGTGCAAAAGCCAGTGTAAAGCAAAACCAGAGAGGAAAGGGGAGTGTAGGTGGTTGTGGCGTAGCTTGGGGGTGAGACCCCTGGCTTTTAGCACAGTTATAATCCTCCTTGCACATCTGTTGTACAAATCCTGTGTAGAGTGTGTCTGTGTGTGTGTGGGGGGGGGGGTATTGGATCATCGTGAAAGTGGAAAGGTCTCTTTTTAGGAACCATGCCCTCAGAGTGTTTGGATATCAATCTGGTTTAACCATTGGTCTGTTTTAGGGAAATTATGACTAATGGGGCACAGTAGGAACTGCCTTCTGCCTTCACAATCACACGGCCATATGGAGCAATCAAACTTAAAGGTGGGGTTGGAGGTCTATTTCTGGAGCATTTTTACTGAATTGGTTGAAATCCTCTTCACACCTGGACTGCAACCAATTAAATTAATGCTTTTTCACAAAAATGAAAAAAGTCAGTCACCTGTGGGACGGACAATCCTGGAAAAACACCATCCAATCATCTTGAATGCCAGTTCAAGTCAATTGGAGCGTGATGTGTCAATCAAACTGCCAACTCTGTCCCTCCCTCCCTCCTCTGTGAGCATACCGCTCTTCTCGCACTAATCGCGTGCATGTTCAGATGCAGAAAAGACAACACCAGTAATCCAATGCACCACACTGAAGTCTGGTAGGTGGTAATGTAGCTCTAAGCTGGATGCTGGATGGTTTATTATGATGTTAGGTGTTTTCTTTCACGTGGATGAGCCATGAGAAAAAGATGGCAGAAAGTTAGAGATGCTGCGTAGTGAAGCCCCGCTACACACGGCAGTATCGCCAAGAGACGCATCGCTCTCGTTGGGATTACATTGGGTCGCTCCCAGTGACCCAACGTGGAGTGATCCTGTGCTCTGGTGGCGTGGATTCGGAGAGAGGTCTGAGGAAAGGGGCTTGGACTTCTGACTTGTGTATTTTCAAAATGTGGCCTGCTCGAACCGTTTTTCCAGGATCTCCAACCATACCTTTAATGAAAGGCACTAGTGGATATACAACCACGAGTGAGACCATCTTATTTCACTACTTAAACTATATGCAGAACACCAGGCCTGGACTTTTGACAGAAAATGGTTAACAGCTTTAATGTCTAGTTCTCAAATAGCTCTTGATCTACAGATAGACCGATTGACAGAGCAGCTGTTTCAGTTCTGTTACTCTGTAGAAAAACTACAGGTCTTCTTGTCAGCCGACACTTTACATACCTGCCCACACTACAGATTTACGCGGGGGTCTCCCTATTTTTAACCCTTTCTCCTGCCCTGCTCCCAACTGGTAATTTCTCCCACTGCTCTTCCAATTTCATAGTGATATGAGTCAATTGGGTGTTTTGTGTGCTGTGGTACATGGCAGCCTGGCAACCCAACTCAAACCCCCCAGGCAGAGATGTGCTGTGCGGTGCCGTGCATTATTGCCCACCCTCGAGGCGGCACTTTACTAACCGAAAATGAACAAAACAGCTCCCAAAAAGAAATCCGGCGAAGTTTCGGTCTGACCTTCCCATTTCTAGTCGCTAGTCACATCAGTAAATACCACGCGTTTTGCAAGCTATGTTGGTCTTTGGTGACAAATGGAGCCAAGAAGAGTGAAGACCTGGACACACACACACATACCCTCTGACGGAGGTGTGAGGTTTGGTCTGATTTGTTGACAGCACTGGTCTGTTGTTGTTGTTCTTGTTAAACACATTCGCCTCTAAGTACACACCTTCCTGTTCTTTCTGTTACTGGCAAAGGTGTTAATGGCTCTCACTGACATTCACTGACACTTTCACAATGTTTGCACCTAATACACATTATCTGATATACATTGTAGCATAATAGTAGCTATGGGAGGCTCATTAAAAGTCATTTTGTCTACATATTTGTATTTATTGTATTCATTTGTGAGGAGAGTTATATGAGGGCGGGGATGTCGCAAGTAGGCCATTCAAATCGTTACCCCAGAAAATCTCCCTCTTTTTCACCCCACCCAGCCCAGTGTTGGCAGGTGTTGATCTGTTAACAGAGTAATCATTACCAGTGTTGTATGTCAGTGTCCGAGTGACTGTGCAGTGTGCTGTAAATACCAGGGCACTGGAACTTGCACATCAGAATGTAGCTGTGCTTTAGTGGTAACTTATGTTGGAGAATGAAGTTAAAAGAGCATAAAGTGGGTTTTGCTATTGCTACATTAGCAGTGTTAGGCCTGATAGCTGTTAGCGTCAAACTAAATTCCTGTTACCTAGCAGTAGATTCTTGAAGCTTCACAGAGCAATGTCTTGTTTGGCACTTGATTTAACCTTGTGAGTGACCTTTAGGAGGCAATTGCAGATGCCTCCACACAGTTCACTGAAGGGTCTGATGAGTATGAGGACGAAAAGTGACACTAAATAAAGGGATATCTTTTGTCTTTTGTCCATCTCACCAGTCGAGTTCAATGTAGTAAAGTGTCTGAGGCGTCCAACACTGAGGACAGTTTATGTTATTGAGCAGCGTAGCAGCATCACCACTGCGCACAGCACAGTCATGAAACTTCACAGATGTGTAATTCATCAAAATGAAGGTTAAGTTAAAGATGGATGTGGTTCGAGTACTAATGGGTGGGTGTCATGTTGATGCGTGTCATGGGTACTGTCATCACAACCTGGGCGGGTCTTGTGACATCCTGAAGGCTGCACTGTCATTATGATATTTTCTTAAAATTTTAAACTTGGCTTGATCCACAGTGGCCAAAAACACTATCTTGGCTAGATGTGTGACTTTATTCCCCACACACATCTGTACTTTGGTTCGTTTCCATCTTGCCCTGAATGCAATATAACTTATTAAGTTTGGAGTTTTTGAAGTTTGGAAAAAACGGCTGTGACCTCTTTTTCCTTCTGGTCTTGTGTTGCTTTCAAAGCACATATATCAAACTTAGAATTTCAATGCTTCTTTCATAGCTCACACATGGCAGCCCAGCTCACATGATCCACCTTTATGAGTCATAACTGTTTTATTGTGACATTTCTACCTGTGGTGTATCAAATCAACGAAAGCAGATTTATAATACTCCTTACACTGGAATTTGGTAGCATTGGATCCATTATCTCCTGTTACTGCTGTCACTTATTTCAGATTAAGGCCGTGCACTGCTGTTCTCTGCAGCATTCCAGCAAACTAAGCTTCAGCCCGTCCCAAGTTTTCCGGCAAATGACGAACAAATCCCTGTTGCAGAACGCTCTGTCTGTTCGAGAGCTTACTTTCTCAGCAGTCAGCAGTTAATGTCTCCATTCACTTGCCACCTCCTTTTATCCAATATGTGTAGAAGAGATGTCTGTGGCTCTTTCAAGTGAGAATAAATGCCAACCTTAAAACAACTTCGAGACACTGGAAATGTTACACCTGTCAGCTGAGCCACCAGAGAGGCCCAAATTTAAACTTCACAGAATTAGATATTTGTCCTTATGCAGTCTGTGGATGAAGCAAATCGCACTTATGAATAATATGATGAATTAATGTAATCAGGTCAATTAATTAAGCTAATTACGGTAAGTGGATGAAATCAGAACTTTGCAAAATGAAAATTTGAAACACTCAAAATAAAGAATAAGACAAAGGGGCACAATATTATCACATGACATCAGTGTGATCAGTTATAGCTTGGAAATATATGTATAATATGTTTTATATACACTAGATATAAGACACATATATGAGACACCACCATGATTCAGTGAGGTCTCACTCATCCCCCCCTTGTATCTCTCTGCATCAGCTGGTGAGTAGTGGCTGTCATATGGCCGCTGACTTACTCATTGATCGGTGTGCATGTATGTCTGCCTCTGTGCACGTGTGCATGCGTGTGATCCTGTGTCTTCATGTGCGTATGCTTGTGCACGTTTGTCGCTAGGGGCTGGGTGCTGAAAAAATTTGCTCCTGCGAATGAGGGAATATTCCGGGCTGTCACGTGACTGTGATGTCAGAGAGAGAGAGAGAGAGAGAAAACAGATCCAGAGAGAGAGAAAGAGAGAGAGAGAGAGAGAGAGAGAGAGGGAGGGAGAGCAAGGTGCAATTTAGCCCCACAGCTGATCCGTGCAGTGCTCAGAGAGAAGCCGACACGAGCAGACACACACACTCACTCTCACACGCACTTCTTTAGCCTCGCCTGTAAACACACATACGCACATCTGCACGGTCACACACACACACACACACACACACAACTCTGAGCCATCACTTAAAGGATACATTGCCTCCTCTACTTTCCAAGCTCATAACACTTTGGATACTGTGGACATTTTTGCCTCCTGGACAAGAATAAAAAACAACACAGAAAAGAGCAGGAGACAGGAGGAAGAAGCTGAAGACAGAGAGAAGGAAGAACTAACACTAGACAAGACGAGACAAGAAAGGGAGGAAAAAAGAGAAAAGAGGAACGGCAAAGCCAGAAAAAAGAGCAATACAACAGGACCTGACAACGTAGCAGGATAATGTCCTTCCTGTCTGGCTCGCCCTGGCAGCCGGGCATTATTAGTGGCAGCAGCGGGTACGGACAACCTTCCAGTGGGCATCAACAGCAGCAGCAGCAGCATCAGCATCCACAACAGCAACACAAGCCTTCCAGTGCCCTCTCTGGTGTCAACATCCCTGCGGTCCTGGCCTCCTCTCCTCTGTCACCCTCCAGCCTGGCCCCTGCCCAGCATAGTGACTGGCAGTGCCAAGGCCAGATGGCACCGGGGGGGCAGGTTGCCACCGCCACCACCACCCAGGGGGGGTCCAAAATAACTGTGACAGAAGATGAGGTGAAATTAGGGAGAAGCAGGACTGAGGGGGCTTCGTCTGGGACAGCAACAGCAGAAGCACCCGCGCTGCCGACCTTCAGGATGCCAGCACTGAAAATAGAGGATGAGGGGTCCAAAAGGGGGAGGCTGAGAGAGGATGGACCCAGACTGGGAGGGGCCGAGGGGTCATTAGGGAGTGCAGGACAAAGCCCCAGCAGTCCCCTGTCCTCCTATTCCTCCCCTCCATCTTCATTACCGTCCCCCTCTATCTCCCCTGGCAGATCATTTCTGAATTCTGCACCAGACCCCAAACCTGCAACAAACCCGAACCTTGGACGGGATAATCTGCAGCATCATCATACATCATCAGACAAAGAGGGATTTCACATCCAGGGATTTCAAGTGTCTTCCCAAGGCCAGTGTTTATTTCCTCCACCAAAACAGGCCCCAGGGCTTGTGGAGAAAAACACACCAAACGCTGCCATCACTGGCGGTACCAGTTCAAGTCAAGCAAATAAAGAGGATGAAAAGAAATCTGTTAGTTCTATTACATCTGGAAGTGTGAAAGAGAGTTCAAGTGCTGGTCTAACTGGAAATCAAACCCTGAAGTCTGCTGTAGGAAAACAAAGTGTTGAAACCCAGCCAGCTAGTTCTGCTCCTCCTGCTGCTGACTTACCAGGGGGGAGAGCTGGTGCCCCTGCAGGGCGCTCAGCAGGCGCTCCAGCAGCCTCAGCTACCAGAGCTAACGCTGGTTTTGGGCTGGATGGTGAAGGTCAGAGTGATATGGAGAGAGAAAGCTCAAGCCATACTGAAAGCACGAGGACAGGTGTGTGTATTTCACCTGGCAGAGGCAGGTTTGCAAGTCATGGTCAGACACAAGATTTGAATCATGTGCAGGAGGGGAGAGTGGGCTCATCTGCTGCGCTGCACAGAGAGACAAAAACTAGCCAGGGCAGCGAACTGCCACAGCGGACCGCAGTGAGACGCGCAATGTCTGACTGTTCCCACCTGTCTGTTCCCATGGTGATGGCTGGAACATACCCCACCGGTATGGGAGGCTCACCGGTGATGACGCCCAATGTGCCCAATTTCGCCCTGATGGGAGCGGCGTGCCCGCCCAGGGTGCCCTACCCGCACGCCGCTGTCCGACGTTCACTCACCGTCATGGACGGTGCAGACGCTGCCGCTGCGATGGTGACGATGATGTCACCCCGCTTAATGACATCACCCATGTTACCATCATCCCCGCCACCTAGGAGGCATCATGGGAGCTGCGAGACCAGCTTTTT
>OMNW01011840.1:3036-20169 GCA_900303245.1 Selene dorsalis | reverse complement strand
CCTGCAAAGTGAGCTGATGGTGTTGCTGTGCTGAGAATAAATGTCTCAGACCCACATGTTTCTAAAGCTTTTCTAAAGCAGGGTTCACTCTGCTGCCACTGAAGCCATCTCATCAGCAACAAGGGCAATGTGATTTATTTCAGAGAATGCGCAATTTTAAACAATGTTTAAAATGTAAATAGGTTTTAATCAGACCAGCCTAGTAGGAGTCCTTTACACTGCTCTTCCTTCAGATCATTGAATCTGCAGACCTCTGAAGGCAGCAGGAGTCATGCGTTGTTCATTGTGCGCAGCCTTCAATTTGAGAAGCGTCTCATCAGAGCACATGACATCCACCTCTATTAGTTCTCCTGATGACACCAGACTACACACACGAGTATATACTTAAGATCAAATCACTGTTCTGACATCAGAAGATCAGAGCTGATTAATGTGGTAAATGTCTTCCATCACATTCAATGGGATGATGTGGCAGTTTTAGATAAGAGCAGATATTGTGCAGGTATTGTGTGTTTGGCACTCTGCAACAGACCATAATATGGTTTTCTGCTAAAGGCAGTCTTTTCACTTGTTGCTCTGTCATACTTCACTGTGGCTCAGCTGGTTCAGAGCTATTAGAGCATTAGCATCGCTGTCCTCTCCCTGCTTCACTCAGCCATTTTGCATTTTGTCTGTGAGTTGAAGTCTTTACAGCACAAACTGGCTGCGCACATGGTGCACACACACACACACACACACACACACACACACACACACGCTGAATGAGCAACATATATTGAATGACCCCTTAGTATTCATAAGCTGTTATGCACATGATTTTAATACCAGATCATGTTATCATGTGAATGACACTGGCTGTTAAGTAAACTGTGACACCTGTCGGCCAAAATAGCAACACAGGACTGAATGAGATTCATGTTGATAAATGGGTTAACTAAAGTAAGAGTGGTTATGCTTTCAGTAGAAATGATATTTGAGACTATACCAAGCAAAGTTTATCTGTATTGTGCTTTTCAAAGACGAGTCATTTGATGATGAGTCATTTGAATTAATGTGTAAGCATGCAAATGACAATGAATTGAACCTTGGACCTTGAATGATTCAGAATCAAATGAGTAAAACCAAATGAAAGAATCAAAAATCCGTTAACTCTGTTTGACTTCCTACATCTGTGACAGCCCTAAAGTGAAAGTGTTGAGATTGGATGTATATGTGTGTGTAATATCATCATGAGTTTGCTAGCTACACGTTATATAATCTGCTGTCTTTACATAAGACCCTGACAGGATTTCACTGATATGTTGGAGTGTGGTAGCCAGCCAGTTTTATCATTAGCTGTTTGTACATGTTTCACTGAGAGGCTCAGCAGTGTCAGAGATTTCTAGATGAAGAGTTAGCAGACTAAACGGAATATTAGGATTACAATCCACTTGATAGTTTAATGTAGATAAACTGATGCGAGGTGACAGGTTCTGAGCAGACGATCAGTTTTCTGCTGGGAGATGGCCGCTGGCCGTCACTGTTGATATCATCAGACTGCTTATCTAAGATAATATTAGCTAGTGCACCTCACTGTTGGCACTGTGGAGGTGTGAGAGAGGCATTAAGGCAAACACAAACACATGTATTACCATGTTCTCTTATTTTATTTCATCTATCCATTTCATTTATTTGAAATGAATAACGATTTATTCTTGGATAATTTCAGAGATCATTTTCAGAAATTAAGTGGTGTGAAAGAAAAAGAGAAAAGTGTGTGAAGAGGATTATGGGAGGACCAGCCCAGGGCTTAGGACTTGATTGGATGAATCCTGATTTGTATTACAGACTTATTATATGGCTGGAACCATCCATAAATGTATTAATTCATTTGTACCCCTCCCTGTTATGTCTCCCATCCATCTGTGTGTGTGTCTATATAACGATTTATCCACTCAGCTGACGATATGCTCTGTTTTTCAGACTGCAGTCGACAGAGGGAAGCTGGGACATTGATTAGATATTGACTCTGACTGTACTCATTCGAATATAGAGCAGCTATTTCTAGCACTGTATGTGTGAGCGCGCACGAATGTGTGTGTAGGTGAAGAGCTTCAAGTGACGTGAATCGTAGAGATTTTGAAGGCACACGCCCCCACACACACACTCTGACAGCAGACAGTGTGTCTGCAGCGTAAGGTGTGTTTTTTTCATTTAGCACAGAAATGCTGCAGATCACAGCTGCACAAAAACACACACACACACACACACACATGCAAAAGAAAGAAGAGCACAGCTATGAAGGGAGGGGTAGTCAAATGTGACATGTGAAGCTAACAGGGACCTTAAACAGTGATGATCGTCAAACAAGTCACTGAACAGATGGGCTCTGCCATTTTTATTTCTCCTGCTGATTTACATAAGGCTGTTTGTACCAGGACGACTGTGACACTGTGGTATCAGTCACTCGCTGGCTGCAACATTCGCTTCATATTCCTTTAGATTTTGGGCTGTGCTTCATTTAGCAACATGGTGGTTACTGGTGATAACAGTGAGTGAAGTTTTAAATACCTCAAACTCTTTGCTGCTCTGTAAATAGATGCACTCCACTTGTTTCATTAAAGCAATGAGTCAATAATAACTGCAACCACAATGGGATTTCCTGCTGCACACAGAACAAGTACTTTCTAACCAAAACCGGGGCACGGTGAAGGTTGTTAACTTTGTGGGGTCTTTCCTGATGCCTCTTCACAATAAAAGCCACCAATTAACTACCTTATATGTGAAGCTGCAGCAACAGCAAGTGTGAGTTCAACAAACTTCATGTAAATAAATTACAAACAACAACCCCAACCCCAATCATTATATTCATGCATTTATTAAGATGGATGTGAGGTCAGTGCCCAATGCCTCCTCACCGTCATGGGTCAAATAACCTCAAAGTAAAATTATTATTATTACATCATATCATTATGTGTAGTAGCATTAAGAGATATTTTAGGGTTCCAACTAATGGTCCAAGTCTGTAACCAACCATGTGGCACATAGATTAGGGATTTTCTCCCCATTTGCCAATGGGAAACCATGGCTCAGCTGGTAGCCAACCACCAGGCTGCTGACGTCTCATTTGGTCCGGTCCTCGGCACTGCCAAACCAAGAGTGAATTAGGAAAGGAAGGTGTCCATTGTAAATCCTCTGCAGGTGTTTAACCCCTGTGTCCTTCCTCGGGGAAGCTGCCAAAACATCACATGACACAACAGCATTCACTTTTAGCAATATATTGTAATTCAACATCTTGAAGCAGTATCCTGCAGGCTCGTCCACAGAGGACAACTGAGCAGATAATTCAGTAAACACAGGCATGAAAACTACCAGCTGCATCAAAAATGTAATTTCAGCAGAGCTCAGTTTAATCCTGTAGTTAGCAACTTGCCAATGCAGTGTAATAGCTACATACCATAATATGCTGTTTCACAAATACCACATACTGCATCACTGTGATTTTCCTCAGAAACACAAGGTCAATTCAATCCAACACCACAATGACTGAAAACTGTTTTATGGATTTGATGAACTGTAAATATCAGTAATAATAATAATAACAGTTCATCCAACCATACAACTATACAAGTATAGGCACAAAATCTATAACAAGTAATTCCTCAACACTTGACCTAATGACAAATAACTTTGTCGACGGCTCCTGAACAGAACAAACAGCTTCACTGTTAGTGTGGGAATGTGGGAATCGAACACCACTCTCCAATGTCACCGCCCTGTGTTTATGACCCACTGATCCACCTCAAGTTATCCTGGCACATATGTCATTATTACTACAACCTTGATGTCTCTTAGCAACAACTATGGGTCATCATAACCTGCAGCACAACCAACCTATGGGCTGGTCTTATACAGGACGACACTCTCAGGAGTACATACAGTACAACAGATGTCATTGGACTTAATGAAGATCTAATGGATCAGAACTTTTGCACCAGCATTGAACTGTCATCAGTAAATATTTGAGGACCAATGGACTCGATGAGCGGTAATAAAAGCCCTTGTGTAAAAGTCGTTGTATGAAGAGGGTTTTACAAATGTAGTTTGTCTCAAACAAACAATGTGGACCATGTGGATTATTACACACTGTCCATCGATCGTCCTGCTTCTCAGCGTGGTGGCTGGATGCTACCAAGTAGGAGCTGTAACGGTCAATACACTTGGTTCATGTGTGTATGTGAGAAAAAAATGTGTGATGGAAACATGATTGTTTGTGTGTGTGTGTGTCTGTGTGCGTGAGAAAGAGAGAGAGAGAGAGAGAAAGCTGCCTACAGCAAAATATCCTCGCACCAGCTCTGTGTCTCTGTATGTTAGTCATGCTCTGATTTACGTGGCAGTCGACTCTCTCTGTCTCTTTCTCTCTTTTTCAGTGACAAACACACACACACACACATACCAGCACACATGCAGCTGGTTGCCAGCAGCTGTGTATTGTAGCGTGGTATTAGATGGATCCTCTGTGTTCTCAGCCAGCAGCTTCACTTTGGATGAGTCATATTTCTGGCGTTGCAGGGTGGAGCGTCACAGTGATGCACAGCAGCATGTACGTTAAACATCGATGGGTGTCTGGTTTAACAGGTGCAATCTACTGGTCTCTGACGATGATAACATCTTTCACATCACTTCAGATGGTGTTTGTTGTGTCTCTTGTTGGACAGTGCCATGGCATGGTGTTTGTGTGAGCTCTGTGTTGATCTCAGATTGTTCAGTTTTGTCCTGCACATGATTTCACAAAATCCAGGGCAGAGAGTCAGGTAAGAACGATTGCACAAAGCCTTCGGTGCCATCAGCTTTCAAGTTGCATTATGGGTCATCTATTGCTTAGCATTTGATTTTGATCTTTTACTCTGCTATCGTTAGTTTATATCTCTGATCAGCCCTGACTGCACTGACGCTGCCTCGTGGGTTGCTTCAGCCAGGTTGGGTGGGGGGTCTGCACTCTGACCTTATGGCATTGGTATGTACTCGTCTAACTGCATGTGGTAGTGTTTCCTCACCTGGTTTCTCCGTGCTCAGCCACACGTTTGTCCTACTGTGTGTATGTGTGTGTACATGTGTGATGTGGGGGTTTTGGGCATTGCTTTTTAACCATATAAAGTACTTTGTGCTGCACACTTGCATGAAAAGTGCTTTAAAAATAAAGATTGATTTAATCTTGATTTGTTGTCAAAGAAGACAAATGCATCTCTGAGTCTTTACTTAGTTTAACTTTATCGTCCACCTTAGTGGAATTTGTCTTTGGCTTCTCCCACATTAAATCATGTTACAATCAAACCACACAGACAAATTAAGCAAATAGATAAGAAATGAATAACAGTATCACGTGAGAATAAACACCGTCAGAGCATATACCTAAAATCAGGTGCAGTCTTATTGCATTCAGTGCTTGTAGAGCACATTGAGTAAAAGATTTCGTGTATTTGGTCCGGCTCACCCTCAGGGCCCTGAACCGGCGGCCGGATGGAAGCAATTCAAACTCTGCATTTAAAGGGTGTGAGACACCCTCAGATATCTGTCTGGACTTCCTGACTACCATCCTGATAAATAGCTCACAGAGTTGTTGTTGTGGTTTACCAGCCACCCTCCCTGCAACATTAACGACTGTGGAAAGCTTTTTTCTGTTGCTTTACACTTAGACTTAGACTGCCGTACCAGGCAGCTACATTCAACTGTAAAATGCTTTCAACGAGGCTACTGTGTGCCATTTCAAGTAGAGACCTGTCTAAAAGAAGCATCCTCATGTATGCTATTATTTTCTGTTATAAGTCTATCCAAGGCCATGTCATCAGCGTATTTCAATAGCTGAACGTTGCTTCTATTCACAGTCATGACATTTGTGTGTATTGGTGCTCCAGTTTTCCATTGATTTTGTAGAAGTTCTACAGTGATAACCCTCAAATGCTAAATTAGGTTTTTTTAATCTGATCTGTAAATGCCCTGGTGGCCTGGACCAACAAAGGAGAGCTCTGCATAACTTCCTGGGTTTTGTTTCTGTCTTGAATGAACATGACAGGCCCTTGCTTTGTGCTGTGGGGGTATATGAGTATTGGCAAGTTCTGCTGCAGGCCTTCATCAGAGCATCAGACTGTAAACCTCTTCAGTCGTCTGGTTTTAGTAGAAAGAGGTTTTAACAGAATCCAGGATACAAGAAAGGTCTGTGTCTAAGTCACTGGTGTGATTTTTCAACAGGGCCTGTCACTGCAGTGAAAGGAGCCAGGACTGTATATTGTCACTCTCAAAGAGCGGTTAAAGTTAATGGACCACAGTGGCAAATGATAAAAACATCAGCATCAAACATCAAGAAGACAGACTCAAATGTGATGGAAGAGAGAGTCGGTTTACAAACCACTTTCCTGTGTGATAGAATAAAGTCAAGGTGTTATCACTGCATATTCACCTCTGTGACTGTGCTCAGTCCCTCAGCGAACACATCATACATGAAACACCTTCTCCACTTTGTCTCATACACATGCATTTATTGAACTCTCGGCACTCATGACGAACAACAATAAGCCTTGCTAATAATATAACTGTTTAAAATAACCCAATAGCCATTGAACATTTCCTTTGCAAAAGAGATAAGTGAGTGTTGAGTGAGTGATGGTGGTGCTTAATTATCCATTAGAATATTTCTTACAGTTGTGAAGAAGGCCCCCAGCTCCACTGTACTGACAGCAGTCCCCCTCTGCTCCCTACCAACTCAACAGTGAAAGAAAATGTTAGTATTGTTTAAGATATGTCTTTGTGAGGTGGTAACCTCGGTGTGACTCCAACTAACCTAAAGTGCACACAGGTTAATCTTTCCTCTTTTATTTAGAGACATCCACAGATAAACAGAGTTATGGCACAGTTATGAGAACTGTTGAGTTTCTCTTGTAATATTTTGAAGTCTTGACCTTAGTTGATTCTGTGAAGTGTCTTAAGATGGCTGCCTCCAACTCATCTTCTTCTGTTTGATCAGTTTGATCTCTAAGTTGTGTAAAGTTTCAGCGTATCACTAGAAATCAGCACGAGCCTGGTCATAAAATAGATCTGGTGTTGTTTCTGCACAACTGACCGATGGGCTGGCATCTTTATACATTTATGCAATTTTTGTTTGTTTTGTAATTTTCATAATTCAGCTGTGAATGTGAAAGTAATGCTGTAGGGAAACCACCCAAAAGAGCTAAGAAGACGATGTAACTATCTTGAGTAATTCTCATACAGACCAGTTCCAGGTGCTATCTGTTTGATGGTTGGTAACCTGATGGACCAGAGGTCACATCAGCTCCATTCAAGCATTTAGAAAGATGGATTTCAAAGTCAAATCCCAAGTGTGTTCTACTGGATTCAGATCTGAGAGATGGTTTGGACGTTAATCATATTTAGTAAGAAAGTAACAAGTTCCCCTGTTAGATGAGCGGCAGGAACATGAAAGCTGGAGGTCGTCCAACCTCCAAAAGGCAGGGACTCCGTCTGTAGCTTTCTTTGCCATCTGCACCGATACACACACACACACATGCTGTGTTCATGTGAGTCCTACGTGCTCATTATCATGGCCTGTGTCTGATGTGGGCCTCAGGCTGAGCCACAGTTCCAGCTGCAGTTAAAAGTGACAGAAGAGAGTAGGATTTGTTATGGTGGGCTGTGACACAACCACAGCGACCTGGTCTGTGTCTGTCCACTCACTGGAAAAATCACAACAGCAGCAAATTTGCATTGTTTCAGAGAAGACAGAGCGTTTATCACGTGGAAAACCTGAGGAGAGAGGGGAAGGAGGTGACATGAGGGCACCGCAAGGCCGGGCCTGTCCAGTGTTATTGTTATGTAAGAGATGTCTTGATGGCAACAAAGAAGCCCCCATCCCTCTCTGCCCTCCACCCCTTGGCTCCGCTGCCTGTCTCTATCTCACCCAGTGAACATCCTGAGCCCGCTCTGCGTCCGCCTCCATCTGCTCAGCTCACCTTTCCCCTGCTTTCACTTTATTCTTTCTTTCTCTCTCTGTGCTTATCTCATGAATCAGCTGTTAGCAACACTGGTGCTGCAGCCCAGTCTGACCTCATGATGCCTCTTAGGAGGGTGGATGTCTCTGATGGTGTTTTCATAATCCTGGCACACAGATGAAGAGCGCCGAGGACTCAAATCCAAGGACGTTTCACAGCTTTTCCAATTCTGATTCAAACAATCTACATATACTTTCAATAAATCAATTTTCAGAATCATATTCATGAGCCACACCTACTGTGTATGTGCACAAATATATCACATTCATCAGCCCACTTGTAAAGTGTCAGTGTCAGGATGTGACATTATCCTCTTTTCTTTATGTCAACTCCTGAGAGAAGTATCTTTCACTCTCAGATGAGCTTACCTACAGCAAGCGTAGGAAGTACATGAAGTCACTTTCTGTCACGTCCTGACTTAGACTGTCGCAGACTCATCCTCATCACCTTAAAAGTTGTTTTTTTAACATGCATGCAGTTTGTAATAGATGAGGCAAAGTGCTGATTCACTTTGCCTCATCTATTACAAGTAGGACAAAACTGTGACTCTGAACAGTACTACACACAAACACAACCAAACAAAGACATAAAATTAACGTTGACATTTTATTTCTGACCATCTTTTTGTTTGTGTCTTGAAACTGATAGACAGAAATTCAAATCTTTGGAAAAGGTCACACAGACACCCACTGAATACTGAAAAAAATTCTGCATTTCAAAGCCTCAGCTATCTTTGCTGTCCCCTTTTTCTTCTTTCTGTTTACACCAGCACAAACCTGTTCAGTGTACCTCAGTGGTCATAGATAGAGTAGATGGATACATGAGATGTTGGCTGCTGCTGTAGCTGCTTCTCTGACCGGCTGGTCTCTCCTGGTGAACAGCCTCTGTGTTCAGGGACCGGTCCAGTTTAGTGTCCAGACCACACCTAGGTACTGAGGTGGTGCGCACATGGAGTCACCTTGAGCACCACGTGTAAACTGAAAAGACTGAGTGTGTTTGGGGTGTCATTGAATGCAACATAATGTGTGTTACTCTACGAATGTAGTGGGCAAGTTTGTAACAGAATGAGGAGAATGAAAGGTGTGGGCTTTAGCCAGGGAGGGTGGGGTGAAGTAAAGAGGCCACTGAGATGCAAGATGGGAATTGTAGGAAACTGCATTGTGGATCTTGACCCATATCAGAAACAAGCAAGTCAAAATATATCTGCTGAAACATCCATTCTGACTTCTGTCTCTCTCCAGCATCATTATGGAAGATTACATTTCCTCACATGTCATTGATCAAACAATATAGCCTTTACACATCAAGTGTGGAGGGAAAACCATGTTACCCAAAACATGCCCTCAGAACTTTGTAGGCAGGGTTAAGAACATGTACTGTATCATGTCTGTGTGCATCATGTCTCAAGGGCCACAGCAAATACAAATGGTAATTCACTGTGTACAGGGAGCATCATCACAAAGGAAAATGAAAATGGAAAATGAAATGGGTTCATGATCAATGTATATTCAGTTCAGTTCAGTACTTTTATTGTCATTGTTATAGTAACACAGTGATAAATAGCAACAAGATGTTGTTTGAGCAGCTTAGTACTGGCATAGCAGAAGTATTAATAAGTGCAAAAGTACTTCCCAAATATCAAAAACATAAGCTAGTAGTGCAGTAGCCTCACTGCCTGAAGATAGAGGCTATGGGCCAGTCTGGAGTTTCTGGTGTGGAGGGATCTGTATCTTCTCCCATAGGACAGCAGGCAGAAGTGCTGATGTGCAGGGTGATGCTGATCACACAGGATGTTATGCACACGACATAGACAGCGGGTGGTGTAGATGGTGCTGATCTCCAGGAGAACAGTCCTGATGATTATCCATAGGTCAACATGCTACCAATAGCACAGTGGTAGAAGTTCACCATGAGCCACTGGGGGGATTTTACACTCAGTTTCCTCAGGTAGGACAGACATTACCTACAGCCGAGGCAGTGTTGGATGCCCCAGGACAGGTCCTCTGTCACAGTCACAACCAGGAACTTAAAGTTTGTGACTCTATCCACCACCTCATTCCCAGTATAATGTGACTCAAAAACTCAAAAAGCAGACTTTATCAGTCAATTTATATGCCATGGATGTCAAAATGTTGTTAGTTACTTGCTGTCATGGCAATAATGGCTGTTGTCTCTCAGAGTGAAAGAGTGAGTTAGCAGCACATTGTTCCAGTACTGTCTGTGTCCTGTCTGTGCTCTTTAACCATGATGTCTCTTGAACACATTTGTTGGAACTGTCTTCACCGTAGCTGATCAGAAAAACGAGTCATTGCACTAAACACACCATTAATGTAGCAGTAGTTATCTCCTCCTGGTCTTAAAACCTGTAAACTGTTCAAGTGGGATCTTTTTTGGTCATTATGGTTTGTTTGCTTGAAATAACTTACCAGATGCTATTTGTGTCTATAAAAACTGTGTAAAGAAGAGGAATTTTCATTGATGGAAATGGTGAACATGCGCTCTACTTCTATCACATGGTCTCATTTGATTACCAAAACAGCTGCAGGCTGTTGTGTTCTGTTCATAACACAACAGCCTGCAGTGTCTTCCCAAAATCCTCCTGCAATTGTGCTTGTGAACAACAAAGCATTGTATTCAGTAAAAGATGTTGATGTAGAGTTAAACACATTACTGACAAGTTGCTCTTTTCTCTTTGACTCCTCTGTATCCACATTTACTTGTTATGGTTTGAGTAGAGCAGGCTGATGGTGACAAAGACGTTGTTTCTCTCACAGTGAAATCTGACAACAAGGAGAAGCAGGAGAAGGCCGAGACCCTGAGCAGCAAGACGGAGAAGATCGACGCCTTCGACAAGAAGGAGAAAGAGGAGCAGCAGAAGAAAGACAACGGGACAGACAAGAACCAGAAGTCTGAGAAGATACTGAAAGATGAGGACAAGATGGAGAAGATGAACGCGGAGAAGAACAACAAGGCCAACGAGAAGGCGGAGAAGGTGGACAAGCCAGAGAAGACCAACAAAGACGAGAAGAAGGAAGAGGAGGAGGAGAAGAAGGCTGAGAAGAAGGAGGAGAAAGGAGGGAAGGCCAAGACTCCCCCAGGCAATGGCAGCAAGACCCTGCCGAGCCCTGACAGCAAGAGCAAGGTGGGTCACACACAAACACACACACACACACATACAAAATACTCAAAGCCACTGCTGTCCAAACACATTTGCTGTGTGAAGTGGGACACACTCTTGCGGTGGCAGGGTGTCTGGTGGTCACAGAAACGGTCCCGTCACCCAGAGGTCACAGAGCTGAACTCTGCCAGTGTGGAACTCAGAAGCTGTGCTGCACCATCCACTTTTATTCAACCTCCCCTGTCATAGTCACACACTCTGCAACAGAGGCAGTCCGTGCCTCATCCCTCCATAAAGTCAGGTGTTAAAAGGTTTGTTACTTTTTATGTAATCCTGCTGACAAACACACAAACAAACTAACAACTGAATGAGTTTGTTGGTTGGTTGTGAAGCTCACCAGCTCAGAAAGCCCTCCCCTTCATTTAAATTTTAGTTTTGCAGTGGTAGAACCTGTCTGAAGTTACAACAGCATATTAAACTGTGACTAGTTACACTATGTGGACGTAGTCTCTCACCCAGAGTGGGGCGTGGCTGTGTCCTTGTGAATTTAATGACGGCATGGCCAGGAGACACTGAAGACACTGAAAGAAAGTGCATGCTGATTAGATCTCCTGGTTTGTGTTTGTTAGTGACACATTTGGAAGAGATGAAGCCACGAGGCACTGTTGTTCATTGTTGTGCTTTATGCTGCTGGGTTGAAGCATCCAGATCTGACAGTCCACATAGCTGTGTAGGAGAATAGGAATAAGAATCATCCAAGCGTTACAGAAAATGTGCTTCAATCATGTTTTAACGCTGCATTTTGAAAGATAAAAATTGATTACATGGTAACTGAGACAGTGAAATGACCCCAGGGAGGAGAAAAGGCTGCAAAGCAGACCAAACAGGCAGATGCTCAGATTAGTATTGTGACTGATAAAGTTAGCATGTTCTTGGTTTGCTTGCATGCTAACCTGCCAGCTGGAGCAGCTCGTCCACTGGTGCTGTTTTACCACCATCATGTGTGCATCCCTGAGTTCAGTTTCTGAGACTAGACTTCCACTTCACTGCTGCTGGTGTCTCATGTGAGGTTGATAGTTTTATCATTGACTGCTTATAAGCTTGTTAAAGTGGTGATAAATTGTTGATTCTATGTTACGATTTATGGCCTGTTTTGTGATTATCCTTCAGTAGCTGGCTGAGCTACTGTTCATCATGCTCACTGCGATCAGTGACTTCATCTCTGCTCTTCCTCTCTCTACATGTGTCTCTATCTGTCCGCCTTTATCTTTCTTTCTTTCCCTCCTCTCAATTTTTATTTTACTGCTATTATCTTTAAATTCAATAATCACCAGCCTGACCTGGGTCCAACCAAACCAAACTCCACTAAACCCCGCCCATCATCTCTCTCCACCAATGGTGAGGCCACCTCGGCCAAACACCCCTCCCCCACCACAGCCTCAGCCAATAAAAAAAGTCCCGTTCCCAAGGAGACCACACCCACTGCCGCCAAGCGGCTGCCAACGGCAACCAAGGTGAGTATGATACAGTATATTGTAGATTCTGTCATTTATACAGAACACTGTCTGTGTGTATACATACATACATTTATATGTGTGTTTGTACACACACACACACACACACATACACACATTACAGTATTTGTATTCAGTTCCTGGCCATGCCCATATAAGGCTGCACAGTCAGGATTTGTGGTTCACAGAGCTGAATCTCTAATTTGTTTGTTTGTCTGAAGATTAATTTAACATTAGTTATTGTATATTATTTGTTTAAGTTGTATAGCAGTGCTGCCTCTCAGTGTAGCAACGCCACACCTCAACACAATTTAATAAGTAATATTTAAATGTAAAGTACATGTAAGCAAAATATAAATATAGCAGTGTACTGTATGATACTATATTTGTTGAATTCCCAAGGATGAGAGTTAGAACCTTATTGAGACAATGCTTATTCTGATTTTAAAAGCTCTGATACCTTTATGGCTTGGTGTTTTTTTTTTTTTTCATTATTTCTTTCAGTCTTCATTTTAACAGTGTTAAAATCCTCATCCTGTTTTCTCCTGTTTTCTGATTTTTCATCCATCCATCCATCCATCCATCCATCTGTCTGTCCCGTCACTACCTCTTCAAATCTGATGAACCTCCACTTGCTGACTAGATTTTAGTGATTTTGAAGGTTGAAGATCAATGTCACAGTGAGCTCAAGTCTGATCCTTCTTATGGATAAAATATATCAGCAACATCTAAGGTCAAAGGTCAAGGTCACAAAACCATTTGGCCATAACTCATGAATTTAACTTTGAACTCACAATTTAACACAAATGTCAAACAGAAGTTATGACATTTCATATCTAAAGGGTCAAAGGCCAACTTCACTGTGGCATCTTAATGTTCTGGATATTATTCAATGCTTTTTCTCAACAGGAGTAGACATAGTGACACACATTGTTTTTGATACACAGCAGAGAGAGAACACAAAAAGCTACTGTACATATGGACATAAATGTAAGTATCACACACACACACATACACACACACCACTCACCTCTCCTGTCCTACTGTCCTACCTATTTCCAGACTCCAGAAAATGGTGAGAAACGCCCACCTGCTCCAAAGGCCACGCCCACACCCCGGGCAGCTGCCAGTAAGAATGGCTCATCTGCAACTGCTGCAAGCAAAACTGTGGGTACGTGTTCACACACACACACACACACAATAGAATTGTGTACCTCCACTCAGCTTTGGCTAGACTGTAGTGTTTCCAGTGAACCGGGGCATGGACAAAAGGACCTGAACTCTCTACAGCAGCTGGAAAAATGAGTCACAGTGTGGACGTGCACCACCCCAGGCAACAGGCTAACTGAATTTCTGCCATATGTTCTACTTTATCTGTTTAGAGAGCTGACTTTCGAAGACAGCAGTCTGGTATTTTTATCACATCAGCAACAATATCTCACCTCTCTAAGTGACGGTGCTATGACTCAGCCTGAGCCATGTTCAAACAGCCAAACAGATATGCCTCTCTGTACACTTAAGCTCAGCACCTCAGAGAAAATGATTCATTCACCAAGTTCACAGTGATGTATCAGATATACTGCAAGGTGCACATTTCACTTTAGTTGCATTACTGAACTCCTTTATTTTTGTAACTATTGCCCCTGTAGCCCATCAGTCAGATTTCATAATGTGCCCACCATATGATGGCAGTATTACATACACCACTCCATCAACATGATGGACATGCTGTCGCAGCTCTATAAAAGGAAAAGTGATCCACTTTTGCTCAGACAGCAAATAACACATTCTTCACCTCAGAGGAAGCCAAAGAACCTCCTGTACAGTTGAGCGATCACTAAAATTTAGCAAATTATTCCACAACTTTTACTTTAAAAATGATGTAATAAAACATTATACAACACTGAGTCACATGGAGGCACTATAAGTTGAAAACAAGTTGACAGTGACACAGCCACAACATATAATCACCTTGTTTTTTATTAGTTTTTTAATAGTCCACATTAGTCAAGTCTTTATTTTTATGGTTTCATTGATTTTTACAGACTGGCCTCTTGCCTTTGGTTTATTTGCACTATAATACTGAGACACTTTCATTGTGTTTCTGATTTGCTTGTTTTGAGTCTGTTGCCTTTTACGACCTGCACACTTTATCATGCTGCTTTGTTTAAAGCATTTTGTGACATGGGTGCTCCACAGGTGCTCCATTTAGATAGATCATTACAGTTATTACACTGTTATATAATTGCACATGTAATTAGCAAATGATTATCTGTTATATTCAACAGAGAATCATAGCATTGGTTTCAAGGCGTGTCCATAGCTTTTTGTTAAAAACAATGCACCCCTGCAGCAGGGGACAGGGTTGATGAGAAGAGTGACCTTCAGCTCAATACAAAATGTGCAGTAAAACTAAAATGAGGAGCTAAAATGACAACAAAAAGCCATGAACAAAGCAATTGCTGTTAATTTTGTGTGTGTTTTGTGTGCTACAACATGTATCTACTTTTCAGATCTCATGACCTGGTATATCCTCAAAAGCTAAAAGGGAGGTCTTTGTATTTTTTGGTGTCATAAGGGCACACCTTAGTTTTGCATTATTGCACCAAAATCCTGTCAGCTCTCCATCTCTGTAGACGGATTCTTCATTTTGACGGAGTTCATCAAATGTTTCATTAAGTAGTAACGTCAGCAGTCTGTCATAAGCAGAGCAGACAGTCACGCAGGGTCAGACAGCATTGTGTAACACACACATGAGCCACAGACTGAGCAACGACCCACATTAGCTTTTGTGCTAAATTTTACTTTAATAGTTGAGTTTGCAAGTGAGCTCAAAGTGCAATGCTTGCATCACTTTACAGAGAAAGAGCTCTGCAGCTTAAGAAAACTCATGCAAAGACACAAACGCACTGCAAATTCATCTGTTCGAAAACACATTTCCTGCAAATTCACACATACACCTGAAGTGTATGAAAAGTGATGAACCTATGGGGATGTAGCATTCAAATTAAAAGTGCTGAAAAACAAGTGTATCCCGGCTGGTTCATGACCTGTTTTTGTTTTGAGTCAGTTTTTGCTTTAATATGGTACATGAACTGGGACGTAAACATGGGCCGCTGCAGTCAGGATGACTCTTTCATGGTAACAACATATAAAAAGCATTCTGATTTAGTCTTTGACTACACTGGATGGATAGATTTGATGAATGTGATAGATGCACCTCGACGAGTTGCTAGCATGGTTTACAAAAGCAATGCTAAAGCAGTAAAATACATGCTGGGACTTTATATACAATTGGCAATGAAGTTGTGAGCTTTTTTTTAGTGTGCCATTCATTCCAATTTTACAGAATTAAGGTAAATGTCAGTCAGTGTCTGTCACAGCATGATTAGTGTTTCTGTAATTTGGTCCAGTGCCTCAGTGAAAGATATGAAGAAATTAAAAGTCGTTCAAAATAAAGCAGCACGTTGTGCTTTACAGTGCTCTTACAAAACGAATACAAAAGACAGGCATGACAGTCTGAGATGTAATTCTGCCCAAGGTGAAAATTAGTGTAAGGTGGAATTCATTGCCAGGTTATATTGTTCAAGCCAGTACAAAAGATGGGTTCAAAATACTGTTAAGTGTCTCTTTCAATTAATCATGAACTGTGATTGGTTTGTGTTTGTGTTTTAAGCATCTAATTTTATTTTGAATGGATATGTTATAAAACAAAGTGTAAACCCCTTTCTTCTTCATTTTGAAGTGTAAAATACTGTCAGACTGTAAATTTTGAGCTCCTATTTTCTTATACGATGTAGCTAAGTCATAACCTTTGCAAGTAAGCTATTGTCTGTTGTGTCTATTATATTTTGTTGTATGTTGTGTGTATGATTTCTGTTGTGGGTGTGTTGGACCCCAGGAAGAATAGCAACCTCATTAGGCAAGTTCTAATGGGGATCCATAATAAAGTCAAGTAAAGTAAACGGATTCATATTGAAACAAACGTTAATGTGTTGACCTACCAGTGTTTGACGTAAGTGTTATGTGCTGTTGTTACCACACAGTGAACAAGAATGACAAGGCTGAGAGCAAGACAGGAGAGGCCAAGAAACCCAAGACTGCAGGTAATTAACAAAGTGCTGACATTTAAGGAAAGTATTATCTTTGTCCCAGGATGGTTCTCATGGGAGAATCTACTACTGTCACCAAATGAAAGGAAAAGTTGAAGACACTGTAAAAGCAGCTGCAGGCACCTCTGTGGGGACGGTATAACCCACATTCAATTAAACATGATAAACTCAGCAATAACTGTCCCTCAGTGAACCTCTTTTCCTTTCCTGTTTTACTAGGTTGTATATGGCTTGTTAACCATGCAATTATATGGCCTTTGAACCACCGCATCTCATTGTTGCTAATAATCACTTTACAAGAGAAATAAAGGTCATTTGGACATTTACTCTTTTCACAAAAAAAATACATGAAACCTTTTTGCTCCTTT
>OMNW01011839.1:0-13371 GCA_900303245.1 Selene dorsalis | reverse complement strand
GTCCTATATTCACTCTTCTGCCCTTTTACTTCTTTTGAACATGTTTTCTTCTCTTCATTTTCTTTCTCATTCAAGCGAGTGCTTCATATATTTTGTATGTGGTGTAGTATTGAAGTGTCTCAGTTAATGAATGTAGTTAGTCTGTTATATCCCCCCACTGTGTCTTATAATTCAGGCTGCTCTTTATGGAGTTCTTCTCCTTATTATATTCCTCATCTCCTCTCCCCTCGTTTATTGATGATTTCTTTCTCTTTACTCTAAGAGCTTCTATCCCTGTATACATCCACACAAACAGAAAGACAAAAACATTTATTTCACATGTTTACTTGAACTTCAATAGCAATACAAGACAACCAGAACACTTGAGGTCGATATGTACAAGGATCTCAGGGGGTTGCAGAAAAGTTCTGAGGTTTTATATGATCTCTGGCTCTGGAGTCAAGAGTTCTGTTGCTATGACAAACTCCATGGCAACGAGTCCCATCACCAACAGTTAGTGTCAGGTGGAAGTGGGAGGAGGGGGCGGAGCTTTTGGTATTGATGTGAGATGGGATTGGTCAAGAGTTCAAAATCAGAAGGAGGGGATGTGTGTAAGAAGCCCCCCAGTTGATATTGATAAAATGCTTCACTGTGATACATTAATTATACAAGAATGATGTATATACACACACGCACGCACGCACGCACGCACACGTACACACACGCCCTTTCGCACACGCATGCTCATCAAGCTAGACACGCACTCGCATGTACACTCGCACACACACTTCAGCACTTTCCTCCTACAGTTTGTAGCCTTGTAAAGCCACTATTAAGTCATGCACATGTTCTTTGAAAGGATTTTTTGGCAACACACAAGTGCTTCTTTGACACACTGTTTGCTTGCTACAGGGAGGGGCAACACCCAGCCGATGAACCAATAGAAACTTAGATGATGTTCCAATAAGGATAAGCACTGATGAGACGGGAAGACACAGCAGGGTTTTCAGGAAAGAGGGGAGAGGGCGAGGAAGAGGAGGAGGAAGAGTTAGAAATGGATCACAGTCATAGAAAAGTAACAAAACATGAAAAGGGGGAAGTCTCGTGGTGATCGGGAGATAGAAGCAGGGAGGAGCCATCACTGTCACTATCATCAGCATTACCTTCTTCATGCCTCATCATCATTATCCTCTTTATCATCATATGCACTATATTTTCAATCAGTTTGATCATTGTAATTTGCTGTTATTATCCCCATCTTCCTTCTCCTCCTTGGTTTCTATGCCCCGATCACCACCGCCCTAGTCACAGGCTCGTCACCCGCTGCATCTGTCCATCCTCTCCCTCAGAGGTGGGCTCTGCTGTGTACACTGCCTCTCCATTGGATGCCAGCGGCGGTGGCTGGTAGAAGGTTTGCAGGTGATTTGGCCGTGGACCTAGCGGGGGTCGCCCCAGACTGTAGGGAAGTTCCAGGGCGGGCCGCTGTGGCTGGCCAGTAGGGCTGACCTCTTCTGGACCTTCAGGGCTGCTGTCGGGGTACGAAAGGGTCGGAGGGGATGTGCGGGTGTAGAAGCGAGGAGGGGAGCTGCTTCGGCTGTACACCTGGGGGGAGTGTCGGGAGTAGAGGTTGTTGGGAGGGGAGTTGGTGTCTCTTGGGGCGAATATATTTGTGGGAGGAGAGCTTCGGGGAAAGATGCTGAGCGGTGGCGAGCTTCGGTCTCCGGGGTAGAGCGGGGAGGGGTTTGAATCTCTGGCATAGATTGGTGAGGAGTCAGGATCAAGGTCAAGATCAGGCGTCAAAGGCAGAGCAAAGCTGTCTGAATCCTCTCGTTCACCGTGGTACCGAAGAGACCCTCTCTCTTTCCCTCGCTTCCTCCCATCCAGACCTCCATCTTTGCTCTCAAACAGGAAGGATTCATCCCTGTCTATATCTATCCCTCCTCTCCACACGTCCAGTGCTCTATCCTTCTGTTTCTCATTCTCTCGTTCAACCCCTGCCCTCCATCCATCTCTGTCTTTTAAAAACAAGGTTTCTTCCTTCTCTCTCTCCACGCCACCTCTCCATCCATCAATCCCAAAATCTTTCTTCTGGGTTATGAATGTCTCTTCCTGCTCTGCCTCCGCTCCTGCTCGCCACACCTCGATCCTCCCATCTCTCTTCTCCAGCAGATGAGGTTCCTCTCTTCCTCTTTCAATGCCACCTCTCCACTCTTCCATCTCTCCATCTCTCTTCTGAGAAGTAAAAGACTCATCCCTCCCTCTCTCAGCTCCTCCTCTCCATTCGTCCATCATTCCGTCCCTTTTTAAGAGGAAGGTCTCATCCTTCTCTCTGTCCTGGCCGCCTCTCCACGTCTCTACACCTGCCTCCCTCTGTTTCATCAGCAGCGGCTCTTCCAGAGCCTTGTACAGGGGCTCAGACTCCTGTGGGGGAGGGGGAGGAGGAGGCGGGAGGGGTCTGTCCCTGTAACGATCCCGGTCTCTCTCCCTCTCTCTGTCTCTGTCCATGCCTCCACTTGACTCCACTGTGCTGCGGTGGCGTGACAGAGTACCAGGGGTGCGACTGAGGGTGGAGTAGGGCCGAGCCTGAATATCAGGAGGACGTGCTTGTTGTCTGTCCTGGAGCCCACGGCGACCCAGGGTGCCTTGGAGCTGTGACCGGTCCCCGTCTTTAAGCAGCTCACGGGACTCAGAATCACCGGTAACTCGTGGGTGCGACCAGCCATCTTGTAAGCGTGACGATGTGGCGTGATCTTGGCCACGTGTGGTGGAATGTGTCTCAGCGTCTTGTGCGTGGTGCCTCGTGTGCGCCCAGCCCTCTTGTGCATTGTGGCGTGTGTTTGGCTGCATGGTGGCAGCCCATCCCTCTTGAGGTGGCTGTGCGTGTCGAGTTAATGTGGCAGTGTGAGTGAGAGCCGCCCTGTCGTGGTGATGAGGCCTCGCCAGGCTTCCGTAGCGCTCAGGGGGAACGGGCATGGGGGCAGAGGGCCTCAGGTTGCTCTGCACCAGCTCTGAGATGATCATCTTCTCCAGTGCTGCCGCATCAGACAGGTTACGGCGCATTCCAGCACCGCCGCCCAGATCTGTGGTACCATGAGGGGTGAGGAGGGCTGGAGAGATGTCATCCCCTCCTAACCCAACACTTCCCTCCCTCAGAAGGTCACTGCTCCCCACCACTCCAGCTCGGGACCCGGGAGTTGTCCCCAGACCATGCAGAGTGAAGGTGTTGGGGGTGTAGCCTCCGTTGAGACAAACACTGTCCAACCCACAGGACTCCTGGCTCTGGGACGTACCACCCTCTGTAAGGAGAAACAGGAGGAGGATGCCAATTACAGTGGGGCAGGGACACTACTGAGGATTTACATTAAGATGGACATGAAAGAATGTAAAAATGAATGAGCAGAGTTTAGTGTTCGTGTGCCTACTGACAGTGCAGTTTCACCAAGAAGATCTAAGTTTTAACAGCATTATTTGATGAAATGTTCAGTGTATAGCCACATGGAGGAGATGCAAATTATGTCTTCATGGTCTATGAATAGCTATTGTCTGCAAATATAGCACAGATAGACTATGAATTGAACCACAGTGCACAAGGAAGTGGCGCTAAATGATTCAAGTGAGCACAATAAAGGAGCTCGTACTCTGTTTGTTTCTGAAGGTTCCTACTGCTCCACGATAAGACAGAGAGACAGAAAAGGGAAATAGTCAAAAATAAATAAATTAAAAGACAAACAATTCAAACTCAAAAACTGAAATTGACATGACAACAAAAGCATTTAAATTCCAAACATTCATACTGTACAAAAACAGAAAAACCTTACTGCGCAAAAGACTTGGACCACTTAGGAAAATAATAATAGCGTATCTGATATTATTACCACACTGTTGGTTTATCAAAGATATCTTTTTCTATATACAACATTTTCCAGTGTGGCACTGCAAGGCACTGTGTGTACATGGGTAAAAAATAAAGAGTCAAAGACACCAACATAAAGAAGTAGAGCCAGTAAAGCAGATAAGAATAGAAGATGAAGTACCACAGTAATGAGAGGTACCTGTGGAGGTGAAAGGTTGATTGTACCCCTGGGCCAGCATGGTGTCATACGGAGAGGCTCCAGCATGAGTCTGCAGCACTGGATTGGTAAGGAAATGGTTCCCCAAAGGAGCTGAGAATGGAGGAGGGAGAGAGGGAGGCAATAAACAACCCATGCAGAGGAGACAATGCTGAGATTGAAAGACAAATAAAAATGACCCTCACCTCGGTTAAGAGTAGGAGTATTGTTCACATCTGCGGCGATGAAAGACGATTCAGTCTGTCTGCGAACAGTGTCGTTCCACATTCTCCTGATGCGACTCTGGAACAAGAATATTTCACACAAGGTCAAACCTGACTCAGACAGAGAGACAAAGACACAGAGCGTTACTGAGAATTGTATTGTACCTGTCTGTTAGCTGTGGCTCTCCGACTTTGGCTGCTGGTGTACCGGCTGTTGGACCGTAGGGCAGAGCCCTTCACAGAGTCTGGAGAGCTGGAAGAGGAAGTTGCGCAGCACTGGGAGAGACGCAGGCAGCGGCCATAGTCCTTCTGGCCCTACAGAGGACATTTAAACATGAAACTTATTTGTTAAATCGTGCATGTTGACAGGCAGAGGAGACATGTGCAGGTACATCATAACACAGACACAGAGCCTGACCTTTCTGGCGAGGCTGCAGTGCAGTATGGTGATGAGGAGGCCCTGGGCAGTGTTGAGGGAGGAGAAGAGATAGGCCAGGAGGAGAGATGGAGCAGACAGGAACATCAGACCTGACGACCATGTGACGCTCTGCAGGAAGAGCAGCGTCAAGGAACCCACTGTCCATGCCCTGGAGACAAAGAGTGACATTTCTTTATCATTCAGACAAACTAGTTAAACAAGAGTTCACTTCACTGACTCTGTCAGAGAGTTCTTTTTTATGATTTTCTTCTGCTCTGCAATACTGAAATACAGACGATTTAAGTGTTAAACTGTTTCACAAGGCAGCTGAAGAGCTAGGTGCATGTAATTGATGTCAAGGTTTACACACTCAAATTTTCCTGAACGTCCCCATCAGCAAACTCTCATGTTGAAAATAAAAACTGAAGAACCTGAATAAAAGAGGATTCAGACAGATTAAGTGAGATTGCTAACACCCAACCTAGCTTTCCTTTTATCTCTTCTTGAATGCAAGTTCTTTCCTCCATTTTATCATTTAGACAGCCTTGCTGTATAAAATGTTTGCTTTACCTTGCTCAGGCTTTAACCTTTTCTTCCTGAAAAGGATGCGGAGACATGAAATAGTTCATGGCGTTGCCAAGATTGCTGCAGTGCATTTGACTCTGGCTTTTCAAAAGCTGCTCTTGACTTAAAACTATTCGAAATGCCGCTGTTTACCTCGAACTGGGTAAGAGTTCATGAGAAAAATGAAAGACTGTGTTACATCTGTTTTATGTTTTCACATTGCTTTGATTCACCGCCTCAGCTTTAGTCAGGGTTAAATATTTTCATTAAATACTAATCTCTAAAGTGGAGAGATTCCACTTTAGCTAACACATGACAGATTCCAGTCCAAAAAACATTAATTTTTAACAAATCTTTATACTTTTCTGTCATTTGTTTGAGAGCCGAGAAACTACAACGATATGAAATAAAATATAAAATGAAAAATGTCTTGCAACAGATAAGGAAGTAGAGAAAACATGTAAATTTCTATTGATCAAGGGTCTGTAACGTTTTTAAATATAACTTAACTTTGTTTTGTTAATGACTAAAGGAAAAGCTACTGAGACAAAATGAGAATAATGAGAATAATGACTAACAAAATATCAGCATGAGGTGCTATACTTACCTCAGGTTGTCATGACGACTGGAGTCCGGCTTCAAAGCAGCCGTGCCGTGCATCTTATGCAAGGTCATCACCAAGACAACGAGGTTCAACTGAGGCCAAAAAGGTCAAATACCAATCACAGTTTAATATTCATTCAATAATACTGACTCATCATGATGTCATCACATGTTGATGATTCAATGAGAAATATAGGAAATCTCTGTGTGAGCTTGAACTCTCACCGTTATGACGACAGCAACAGGTCCAAGGAAGCTCCAAATGAAGTAATTATCTGTTCGCAGCCAACATCTACACACACACATACATAAAAACACACAAATAAATCACAAGAAAATGAGCGCCTCCAAATTAAGGAAAACAGTGCACAGATGGAGTAACTGTCCTCATACAAAATGTGCACGCAGACACACACACACCCACACACATTATTTAACTTACGCAGTCTTTGAACCGTAGCCTCTGAAGTCTATGGCTGCAGACACGGCCACCACCAGTCCAGGAATAGAGTAGCCACACAGGTAGAAATACTTCCTCCTGGAATTTCGCCCTTCAAATACTTCCCGCTGCAGCAGGTAAAGTTCCACCCCTTCCAGACACAACCAGCAAAACACTGAGAGCAGTGAGAAGAGCAGCAAGCCAGCAACGATGGAGCACACAACCTGTAAATATGAAAAAAGGAAGAGAGAAATCATGACAAAAGTCTGCTATTCTCAATAATTTATGCAAACAATTTAGGCAACACAACAAATCTTTGTAAACTAATAAACTAATTTGTTACATAATGTTGTTTCCAGTTTGTTTTTGTATTGGGCCAGGTTCTCACTGTGACTCACGGTATATTGTGTCTTGTTAGCGCCAACAAGGAAGAGTAGTTCAGTGACGAGCAGGTTGGCCCACAGGTTGCAGTGGATGGTGCTGTGGTCTGTGTGCCAAGGTGCCCCCTGGCAGCACAGGGTTGTAAGGCAGGTGGCCAAACATACCAGTGCTACAGAAATGCCAACCCAAGACACCACATAAACCAGGAGCTCCTCTACTCCGGCCCCAAACTGATAAAGCACACAGGAGAGAAAACTGATTTGTTTAGATCATCAACAATAAGAATGTGTCTGAATGTAGAAGCGCATGTGATGCAGCTCTGTGAGAACATGTTTTTTGGATGTTTTTTGTGTTTTTGGTTCGGAGTGCTCGCGTGTCTGTGTGTAAATTGTGTGAAATGAATAAAATCACACTCAACAAAAAGAGCATCTGACAGAGAAACACTTAAATCAGTTTCCTGTCAGGACAAACTACCCTACAGCATTTCTCACTCCATCTGTCTCTTTTCAAGAGCACAGTGGGGGTGAGGTCCAGCTGTGCTACAGCAAATGAGTGCATAAGGGTGGAGGACTTTAGAGACTAAAGATGGAGGTAAATTTATCAAGTTTAAGTTTGGCACCAGGCCATGTTTAAAAGAAACCAACAGAAGAGTAGAATAGTAGAAAAATTTGCATGACAAACTGTTGATCTAATTATCACCTTGGGGCAAAAGCAACATGCTCTTTTGTTGTCAGTGTTGAGAGAATCAAACAAAACAAAAATAAAAGTGTTCTGTTTGCTATAAAAGTGAATTTAATACTGTGCGTGTCACTTACTGGAGGTTGCTGGTACGTCATGAGCACAGCATAGCTGGACAGGTGGTTGCATGCGCAGGTAGTGTGTGTGTTGTTGGTGTGTAACAGGCGGCAGCCCTGCGTAGACCACCTGCCACTCCCAGATACCCCTGATGCGTTCCAGAACGAGCAGTTGGGGCCGAAGTGGTTCTCCAGCTGGGGAAACAAACACACTATAATGCTCAGTGACCATATTATGCACAATGTTAGGTATTTGTCTATTCCTGTTTTTGTTTTGTTTTTCTGGTAAACCCACTTCCAAACGCACCTGCAGGTGCCTGAGAGTGAAGATCACCGGCTCAGAGAGGTACACTCTGTTGGATCCTCTGTGCACAGACGCAGAGATCACATGGGAGTTGACCACCAGGCTCTTACGCCTGACGTCTGACCCTTGACCAAGCCCCAGCCCCAGCCGCAAAGTGGAGTTCTGTGTGGTCAGGAAGGAGCCCAAGTTCTTATAGAGAGAGAGAACCAGCTTCACTTGGCCTGCAGAGGAAAACAGAAGACAAGACAACACAGTGAGGACAGGAATAACACATAACACAGGAGCCAATGTTTAAATATTTATGTCATATTTAGTAATAGTAGAATGGTACTGTATCCAAAATCCTATACAGATCATCATTATTGACCCTATCCATTGCCTACTAGCTCTATGCTGTGGAGAATACTGAGGTGGACATGTACAAAATGTTGATCAATTTCATATCATGCCACAGACCATTGTTGCTGTACTGTTGCAGGGCCAGTGCTGATATCTGCAAGATGCTGTCACTGTCGTAGGAGTGAGGAAACGTCAGGTCCTTTATGTCTGCCTCTGTATTTAGCACATACACCTCCAGATCTGTGCACATACAGGAACAGATGAGCACAAAAGGCTGGATGAGCTGCTGAGTCCCACAAGACATGAAGCAAGAAATGTCGAAAGAAACAGAAAGACCACATACCAACATTTGGTGCCCTGTCACTGAAACGGACATCATAGAGGTTGTTGGCCAATAGAAATGCTCCTTTCTCTACTGCGTCCAACAGCAGTGATGCAGAGCGTGATTGGTCAGCACTGCTCATATCAGCCCAGGACACCAGAGCCTCAGGACCCAACAGATTATCAACTGTCTGAACGACGGCCTGACAAAGGGAATGCCAGACAATGAATGTATCATCAATCAATCAATCAATCAATCAATCAATCAATCAATCAGCCAGTCAGCCAGAAAGTCAGAAAGTCAGTCTGTCTGTCATAGTTTACCTGAACATAAGCTCTGCATGTGCGTTCCCTCTTCTGCAGCTGAAAAGAAGAAATGAATCAGACATTTATTGTTCAAGTAATCATCAATGACATTTCTGCTTTCATTTGCAGGAAAGGTCAAGTACACATCCACACTAATGACAGGAACAATTTACCTTGTTGTAATTGCGTGTCGCAGACTCTTTATTGGCTGGTCTCAAGGCCTGGAGCTGGGAGTCCAGGATGTCCAGTAGCTGTTCAATTAGCTTGACAGACATGCTGACATCACCAGCATAGATCCGCCCCCGCGTCAGGTTGACCAACTCCCCAGCGATGTTGGCTGCATTCTCCCCACTTTTAATCTAGAGTGGGGGAGTGTGAGAGGGGGTGGTATATAATGTCAAATATTTTAACATTTAAGAGAGAACTGCTTGCTGAGTGGTTTTAGGGCATTTGCACAGCGTGTGTGTGTGTGTGTGTCAGAGACTAACCTTCTGTGCAATTTGGCTGACCCAGGGAGAGGTGCAGTTTGAAAGGTCAGGCCCTCTGGAGCTCCAACCCACTGGAGACAACATACACTGATAGGAGGCTATACCTGCAGAGACAGACAGGGGGATGTTTTACAGAACCTGAGATGGTTTCTAACTTCTGATTTTCCTTAAATTTATTTTACTCAGCACCTTGAACACTCACATTTACAGCCCAAAATCCATTAACACAAAAGAAAGTTTGTGTTAATGGATATAAACGGTTGTGTCTGAGTTTTGGTTAGCTTTTAAAAAACAATGTAAAGCTGCATCAATAATGGTTCTTGCCATATGTAGAATAACTAAGGATAACAAAACAGACCTTGAACATATTAGCATTTTATAATGTTACAGTGTTAGAGAAGTGTTAGCTACATCAATATTCATTTGGAATCTTACAAGTGGCAACTTGATAAATCTAAGTATTTAATAAATACTTATCATTCACTCTCCCTTTCGCTTTGCTTTGGTCTCGGTCAACGTCTGACAACAACAGTTAACTTTAGCTCATTTAGCTTGCTTGTTTCTTTTTCTTCATAAACATTGTCTGTCAGCTGTTTGGTGGTAACCTGGTGGTGCACAGTGGGAGGTTTAAGTTTGTTGGCTGTTCACTTGTCGCTTGCTAGAAATGAGCTTTATGATCAAATTGTGAATAAATCACAGTTAATGTACTGCATGGACAACAAGAGGCTAAAAAACTCAGCAGAGCAGCACTGACACTGCTGGTGGTATGTAGCACAGTTTATATCAACAAAATGTAAATATCTTTTGTTATGTTTTGTGTAATACAGAACTAGATCCTCTAGTACAGATTAATTCTGCAATTTGTGTGCAAGTATCAGAGAACAGCTACACCTGTTTTCAGTTTTAAACATGATTTTTAGGATTACATAATGCCCTGGTGTAATCATCACCTCTGTATTAAACCCAAGTCCAGCATAATTAGGACGAGGCAAAATGCACCACAGGCTTATCTACATAATCTGCATAACAGCTTCTCTTCAGAGGGGGCACTGAGCTGAGGAAGACAGCTGCACAGCGAGAGGAAGAGTTGATGAACCCACCTCCTCTAAACACAATAACCTCTCTATTACTTCTTGTGTCTCATGTGAAGGTAAGTTCAAAGAAAGGACAACCGACTACATTTCAAAGGGAAACGAGATACAGAAGCACACAAAATTACACACACACACACAATTACACAGTGTAACTGGCATGCTTACATTTGCACACACTCACAAGCGCTACACCTACCTAGTGACCCTTTAGGGCAGGGCCTTTCCACCGTCTCTCCTTTCAGGGTGGGGGGCCACTGCACACCTCGTGCTACCCGACCTTCACATCCGCCTACCTGACCGGGACCCCCGGGAGCCAAGGGGACACGCAGAGGAGGGCGGGGAGTCAGCGGGACCATGGCTGTGATCGGCCGCTGGTCAAAGGGCCCTCGATTGATGACACCGATTGGGTGAGAAGCTGAGGGCCGCACCGGGGTTAATGCCACAGTGGCTGTGTAGGAGCGGACGGTTGTCATCAGAGAGGAGAGGGGACCTGGGGGCACAAAAGCACTAGTGACTGAATAGACTCATCACATATATGTGCAATGACACATCTGCACTTGTTCTGCAAACCTTTGGTAGGCGGTGGTGGGGTGAACTGTAGTGGGTATCTCAGCACATAATAATTATTCCACACGTACAGCTGGTTGTCTCTGGGGTTGTAGTCTATGGAGGAGATGTACTGGTAAGGGTTGGGGAATGGTATTTGAACGGGCAGCTCCTGTCCACGGCTGGTGTCGTAGGCGTAAACCACCATGTCGCTGCCAGCCCGACCGTCGGCTTGGCCCTCATCATCTTGGAACACAGATCGAACGGCGTAGAGCACGCCACAGGCCATGAAGGCGTTGCTCGCCCCACGTTTGTCAAATCCAGTGGCCCACGTGCCCTCAAAGCGAAGGGTGTACGGGTTCACCTGCAAAAGGGAGGAGGGAGGACATTAGGGGTTAAAGAACTGAAACCTTCCCTTTTCCCCCTGTAATTACTGATCTGCCATCATTGCACCCACCTGGCTGACCACAATGCGTCCATTATTGGCTTCAGTAGAGTAGATCACCCAAAGGCCGTTCTCATCCACTGCCAAATCGATGTCTGACTTCCCTCCCCAGCGGTAAGGCGAGGTGTCATGGTAGTTGGCATTGACCACCACTGCCTCACCGCTCTTTATGCGAGTCCGCAGGTCATACTTGACCAGATTGCGTGTCCGCTCTTTGTTGTAAAACACGGCGCCGTCATACACCACAAAGCCTGTACCGTCCACACGGCTAGGCAACCTAGGACATACAGTGATGGAAATATGTAGTCCATGTGTGCAGCTGTAGTTCTTAAATGAAGATGTAAATGTTATTATTGAGAAAATAAAGTTAACATGCACATAATACACAATACTCACTTATAGGTAGTGGTGATTCTGTTTTGGCGGTAGTCCTCCCAGGAGGCGTATTCATACAGCACCTCTGTCCTATACGGTGTCCATGGCATGACATACAGCCGGTCACCAGCTTGCAGCGGGTCCTTGCACCATGCACCTGACTGATGCTCCGCCTCCAGAAGCGAGGAGGCCGGCTGGATGCTGAGCAGTGAGCCAGGACACACGAAAACTGGAAGACGGGAGTTAGGAAGGGCAACAGAATGTAAGAAGGAAGAGAAAGAGAAGGGGAGAAGAAGAGCAGGGAAGGAAGTGAGAAAAGAGTGGAACGATAGTGGAGGCAGGTGCGGGAAGAAAATTGATTGATGCATGAAAAATGGATTGAATTAGATGCAGTTGGTGCGGCGAGATTAAGAAAAAAGAATGAAGAGAAAAAGAGAAAGGGATTTAAAACACCTGTGCTGATCTTGAGAGGCAAGCAACAGAGGAGACGTAAAAGTGTAATCACACACTGTTAGTGTGTGTGTGGTGAGTAATACAACAGGGACACTGCAATGAAAGGTGTGTGAGTGTATTTATGTGCTTTGTGTGTGATTGCATGTGAGTGTGTGTGTGTGTGTATAGGGGGGGTTAGTGCAAAAAGAGTGAAGAGTGTGAGGTAGAATCAGGGACGCAGAGGGCGGGGCTAAATTTTGCCTTGAAGTGAATGAGAGGGCAAGTTAGTTACACTGAGCACAACAATTGGTCCACCACCATGTCAATAACTGTATGGACACAGTATGTTTACTGTACAGTCTCACACCGGCATGCAAATAGGCATGCACACACACTCACACACATAAGCAGTGCTTGGTAAGCACACATCCAGACGGATACACAATCACACACATTTGGTCTTATTTTTCCTATGAAGATAAATAAGGGGCTCTTCCTATAAGGGAAGAAAAGGGAAAATAAGCATGAGGAGGATGAGTGGACAAGAAAGAAAGAAAGAAAGCAAGAAAGCAAGAAAGAAAGAAAGGGTGCCTGTGTGTGAATGTGTGAACAGGAATTAGAGTAGAGAGAGGGTAAAAAGAAGATTATGTTTATGTTTGTGTGCGCAGAGAGACTCAGGGAGAGGAACGAGAGACAGAGAGACCGACCAGGAGCAAGAGAGTAAGAAACTGGAGAGAAATAGAAAGAGAGACAAGAATAAGAGAGACGAGGTGCAGAACCTGGATAAAATTGGATAAAAGGACGGGTTTCCATACAACAAGAGATGGATAAAATGGGGGAAAAAAAGAACCAAGTAGGAAATGAAAAAAGGGGGCAACATCCAGCATGACTACGAAACAACGTCCTAGGGTAAGAGGAAGAGAGAAATGGTAGAAGAGAGGAAGAGAAGGAGAGGAAAGAGAGGGGTCGGGGGTAAGGAGAGATCAAGATGCTACAATATATTGTCTTTACCTTTTTGGTCCACTTCTACTCAAGCATAGGAAAAAAAGAGGGAGAGAAAGAAAGAGAAGTCAGAGGGTGAAAGAAGGGAAGTAAAGAAAAGCAAGAAAGCAAGCAAGAGAGAAAAGAAAGAGAGAAAGCAAGCAAGCGAAGAAAGAAAGAAAGAAAGAAAGAAAGAAAGAAAGAAAGAAAGAAAGAAAGAAAGAAAGAAAGAAAGAAAGAAAGAAAGAAAGAAAGAAAGAAAGAAAGAATTGCACAGATAAAGACTTTG
>OMNW01011838.1:0-10382 GCA_900303245.1 Selene dorsalis | reverse complement strand
TCAGAGGAGCTAACAGATGGCCAGGAAACTCCCTTCCTCCCTCCCTCTGCTACCAGCCGCCTGGGATGTCCTACAAAAGCTCTGTGGGCAGCTAGCTTGAGCCACTCACCAGCTAACAGATTGTGTTTGTGTCTATAAAGAGCACCCACTTGGGACTATAAAGGGTATTAAAAACAGCAAGTAAGTGACAACTACCATTTTATAATGTGGTTGGCGTGACAGAGAGATGGCTAAATGATAGAGCTGCTGTGGAGGCCTGTGCTCTGCTACAGCGTGGCTCCATCTTGATCGCCCTCTGGGCACGATGTAATTGGGTAACGCTGCGGTAGTGTAACTAGCAGGTCCGTACCCCTCCTCCCCCCACAGCCCACAGCAGCATGTCAACAGTGTTTCTTTCCCTCTTAACTCTCCAAAAACAGATCTAATTTTGGATTCAGCCAATAGAACGTGTGGAGGTGGTGCCATTGGTTTTTCACAACAGAAATAGCGTGTTTCCACTCTGTCTCTCCACACACTGTAGCACCCAACTTTCCATCATTTTAATAGGCCATACTCTTCTCGCAATTATTTCAACTGGTTTTGGGGCATGTGAGCTGCTGCCTTTCATTTTCTAACTAAATGCCAAAGTGAATTAAGGTGATTACCGTGCAAAATGTGAGATCTGTGAAATGGCTGCTCCTGCTGTCTTTGTGTGGCTCGCTGTTCATTGTATATGTCGTCTTATGGTCAGAAAGTTTGAGCAACACTTCATCGAGCTGTCAAACTTAGGCAACGCTGTTAAAAAAAAAAAAAAAAGCGCCTCTCCTGTTTGGAGTAACATGACATCATTGGGTCAAACATGCCCAGAAGTAGCAGGTAATTGTTTGTAATCCTCCTTAAATTGGGGGAGGTTAATCTGGATCCCAGATGTGCAACACACAGACAGAAAACAGGGATGTGGCCCTGGCTACAGCCATCCCTAGCCAACAAAATGGATATGGTGGCTTTGTCATAGTAACGGTTACATGGCACCAGAGCCCATCTATTTTGGCAGGCCAGCCTATGGTCAGCAGTCATGTTTAGGCTTAGCACTGATTCTGGGATTGTGGGGAGAGACACGGCAGCATGAGAATAAGGTCAGTAACAGAGGACTGAACAGTATTATAATATATGTGGACAGATACAGAGACTTAATATTAATATTCTAGATTACTATTGTAAATTGCATATCATATTAAGTAGTCACTTTACAGTAAACATATATTATACATGTAGAATGTCAGCGTTATACTTTATGTTCTCCTTTGGCTGGGTCAACGAAGTGTTATCCTAACTAGCAGGAAAGATGTATAAACTGGGAACCTTCATCTCTCGTACTGTACAGACGCAGCCTCACAGACCACCGTAACCAATGTCTGCTGCTTTTTTTTTCTTGGCTTGACAACATGATGGCAGGTTAGACAAGACACAACAGCACTGAGACATCATGAGCAACACATTGCATAACGTGGCTTGTCGCAGTAACCTGAGCGAGTGGGCACATCATGTAAAAACGCTTGCAACCCACCACCACTGCAGGACTGAGAAGTGGGACAGACTGACCTTGCTGATAATCTGTCTGCTCTCCCACCCCTCCTGGCTGTGAGTAATGCACTGTATGAAATACTGCAGGCCCACTGAGTCTAAGTAATAGACAGTTTGAGGATACCTTGACATATGGTGATGTATTACCTCTCCCCTGGCGATCCCTCATTGGCTGACCTGAGCGGTGAACACAAACCACCAAAGGTTGCATTTTGGGTATTGTGATGGCAGCCTTAAAAAATGCAGTGCTTCCTTCTGTGTCTCTATCAAATTTCAACAGCCTCAGTTTATTACAATATGAGCATAGCCATTGTTTGTGCTAATGACATAGGGAGAAAGAAAATCATAGGTGCTCTATGAGCCGTCTGGCAGGGCTGCTGGCCAGAGCTGTGTAGGCAGCAGAAACCCACGAGAAAGTGTGTGTGTTTTGCTGATTTAGAGAGGGGGGTAAAAAAGTGTAAGAGTAGGCTGGGTGATGAGGGAGCAAGGTGATTGTGGTGCATGAAAAATAAATCAGATTATTTTTGGTTTGGAGGAAACACAGTGCAAATCCAGTGGATTATCTTCCACTTTAAAAAAAAAAAAATGCTCGCCACTAACAATTGGATAAATAATTAAAAATCACAACATGCCAGCAGGCTACATCATGAACTACAGTACACCGATACTGAATGATAAAAGATGAAGCCAAAACAAACATGCAAGACAAATAAATAAGACATGAGAGGCAGCTTCCTGTGTTCAACAAGGAGGCTGCCCCTGAAAAGCGAGGCAAGTCTGTGACGATAACAATGCTGCTATTTTTACTAACAGTAGGAGACTGGTGACAAAGAGCGAAAAGGAGAAAAGAAGGAGCGAGAGGAAGAGTGTCAGGAGGAGCAAACAAAGGCTCTAGTGTGAACTCTACCCGAAGCAGAACTGCTATTTTTGCCAGTTTGAGAGGACAGACAGACAGGCAGACAGAGAGACAGACAGAGAGACAGACAGAGAGGGAGAGAGAGGAGTGTTCAGTGTAAAACGGGGACAAAGAAAGACATGCGCCCAGACATCCAACCGCCATCACCACAACAAGACGTAACTGCGGCCAGAAGCTGCACAGAGGGGAAATATGCACTAAAAATGGGCACTTCCTGTTTGGAAGAGAAACCAACTGACACTGTGACTTAAGAGCTGGCAGTTGTACAGTCGCATGACATTTGGGCTGCATAATAACGCCCCTCCCATTTGACCTCAACAACCCCTCACCCGACTAACCCCCCCGGCTCTTTTACTCTCATCCACCCCTGCATCAATCTCCATAACAAAGGCCACAATGATACAGTGTGAAAGGACACAGTAGGAGGTTATTCTCCGATGACGGCTGTAGGGTCACAACCAAATTCTGCTTTTTACGTCTTCTTTATTGCACCATACATAACGCTTCCTCCTGATGCCCATCTTTGATCTCGCGAGGATGAAATAATGTGACAGAAATCTGTTTCTCCCCTTTTTACTTGTGCCTTACACTTGCATGATAGGCATGATAAGCTCAGGCATGATTTCAATGGGATTTTCAGCAGGAGGGGAGACGGTTTTGTTTCCTCCGGATTGTGTGGCTATTAGAGCGCAACAATAGCTAATCACAGATAAGTCAGTATTTCGTTTCTCGTTTTTTGGGCTGCAGTTCTAATGTTTTGAATTCATCCAGTGGCGGACACACTGAAGAAACCCTTTAAACATTCCTTGCAGGCTGATGTTTACAGTATTTCTTCATAAGACACTTTGTGTTTGCCCTTGACGCCTGGCACATGTGTTACATTCATTTCCTTCCACATAAAATCATCTGCAACACTCTCAATATTTTGCAACCCACATTGTTTGTCACATCTCCATCTTCTTTTCTGCAACATTTCTTGGCCGAAGGTGCTTTGAATTGTCAGTGGTGTTCACTTTTTCAAATTTCATACTGTCATGTTAAACTTTCAACATGTTTCCATGGTTACATTACACCAGTCAAAACAAACTTCATAACTTCTAATAATCCCTGTAGCTGTTTGGTTAGAAATGTTTTAGGCCATTTGAAATCAAGCTTTCAGATGCTCCATGTGCACCACATCTACTGTCACTATCATCTCAGTGATGATAGTTAGATGTTAAAGGAGCAGTACAACATGCTTAGAGCGTTCAAGGTGCTGAAGGGTTGATTCAGTTATACTGGACAGAGCCAGGTGACCTGTTTCTCCTGATGCCAGAATTTGTGCTATGCTAACATGCTAACCTAACCCTCTGTGGCCTATTTACTACTGAGGCATTGAGAGTGGCATCAAGCTACTCATCTTACTCTCATCAATTTCCATTAAGGATATTGTTCAGACCCACATTACATTCAATTCTACAGCCAAATATGAGGGATTGTTGAAATGTTTATGTGTGTCCACTTGTTATTATTAGATTTTTGAACTGATCAGGGTTTAGTGACTCAGGCACTGGCTGGCCAACGTGCAGCCATGAGAGGAGAGCATGAGCAACTTTTAACTTGACTGGTCCTGATGCGGGACAGGAGCCCTTAGTCACTGAAATGGCTTTCTGTGCGAGGGGATGTGTTTGTGATGTACAGTGTCAGGCAGAGGCTCTGTATGCCTCAGACCTCCAGGCAGAGCAGAGCAGAGCAGAGCAGCGAGACTGAGCTGCAGAGGATCCGATGCTCTTCTCCGGATCATTACACCACCCCCAGACACAGAGAGACACTTTAAATCAACTCTACCACCACCTCCTCCTCCTCCTCCTCCATGTCTCTCCTTCTCTCTCATCTCACTGGTCCAAGAGTAGATCACAGTTTCTTTTCTCGCTTCCTCTCTCTCACTCACACACATAAACACACTCCACCCCTCGCTCAGCTAACACAACTGTCCACAACCTTTCATTGGCCATGACACAGTATTCACTTTTCTAAAAAACCGGGCTAATTATCAGGCCTTTTTGTGTATGTGTGTGTGCCCTCACCCCCCCCACCCCCCTGCTGCAATCATTTACAGAAGCAGCTCCCACCACATTTCAGATAAGTATCTACATTGCAGCTCTTTAGGGGCCCATGTCAGCTGCACAGTAGGAATGCAGGATCAACCATTAGCTACTGTGGAGGGGAGGGTGTTAGTGGTGTCTGCAAAGCCCCGTGTTGAAACAGGGTAAAATCAAAATGTCAGCATCATCCTGACACCGGCAGAAGCTGAGTGAGTTCATTAAAACAGCTGACAGGGACACTGGCTGACTGTACCCGAGCAGATAAGCTTTAAGGTCAAGTTCAACGAGCCTAACAACACCCCCACCACCGACACCCCCCCCCTTTGAATACAGACATCACTCCCAAGCAGATATCAGCACCACAGCGTAATTAAGGAGGGCTCTGGGTTTATAGTCGCACGGATAGCATCTTCATGTTCTACCTGCATCCATTAATATTAATTGTGTTTTTTTAAAACATGTATCCTCACCTTAATGGGATCCGAGCTGAAGCGGATCTTCCTGGAAGCAGGCGGGCTCTCCTCCGCAGGCAGCCCATCAATCTCCACACAGCTGGACTCAGGCTCGTAGCGGTCATCACTCTCATCTTCTTCCTCGTCCACCTGGCTTCCTCCAAAGTCCTCTCCAACTGCGCTGTAGGTACTGATATCCACAGAGTCACGGCCCGACTGGTCGTCTTTCAGAGTTCTGTCTTCGTCCTCCTCTGCATCCTTTGCCATCTCGCCTCCCTTCTGAAAGCTTTGCTTCTCACCGGCAGCTTCTCCATTCTCCACAGAGATGTGGATGTCACCGGGACGTTCCTCAGGTTTGAGCTCAGCTTTGGCCTTAACACCAGCATCTGAAACAGTCTTTTCTCTCTGCTCGTTTGGCTCTCCTACATTACTGGAAAGTTCAGTAGCTGAGGCACTTCGGCCCCCATTGATGCTTTCAGATGGGGGTGTCACCCGCCCCCTGGGGCTCTCTTGGCCCTTCTGATTGCTTAACTCTTCCTCCTGGCTGCCCGCTGCAAAGGCACTAACCCTCTTTGTGATTATTTTGGAGTTCAACACACCCACCTTGGCGCTGACCCCTCGAGAGGGGAGCGGTGGGGTAGAAGAGAGGCGGTGGAGGTTGTTCCGGAGCTCAGCTGCCCGTTCAAACACAGCACTGAGCTGGCTGACTGTGGGGGACACAGCCTCACTGGTGTCCAGGCTGTCCAGGGACTCTGTGCTGCCATTGAAACGAGCCACAACGTCCAACCTGCCATCCTGGAAGCCTGAGGCCTTGTCTGTCTTCAGTAGGACTCTGGTGGTGGCCAGCTTCTCCTGCTGCTGCCTCTCCTGTTGCTGCTCGAAGATGCGACGTGTCTCCTGCAGCTTGGAGTAGCTGGGCGACGATGCCCGCTGGTGCCCGTTTTCTGATTTTGTGTCGAACTTGCTGACGCGCTCAGACACGGTGGACCCGAGCTTCAACAGCGCGCTGTGGTCCACGTTCTCGTTCAGGCTCCCTGCTCTGGGGAGCGAGAGCCGCACCGATTTGTCGGCGTTCTTAGCGGCGTCCTCTCCTTCCGCATCGGCCGGGGATGTGGTCTGCATCTGCTGAAACATGTTTTTGATACGGTGCACGTTGGAGCCGTACCTGCGCCCTCGGGGGCCCTCCTGCATGTCCCCGTTCGCAGCATTGTCTTTGACGGGCTTCAGGGCCTGCATCCCCGCCTCGTACGCGTTCCTGTGCGGGGATGGGCTCCTGAGCGTAGAGCCAGAGCCGGTGCTCTTGGATGTGGATTCGGTCTTCATCATGGTCAGTCAAGCGTCGCAATGGATGCTCAGCGACGGCATGTCTCCTTTCTCAACCCCCGTTGGCAAATCTGTTTTACCCACCAGCAGCCGATGGTAGCGAGGTGGCGCCCAGACTAAACCGGCAGATGGGGAGAAACAAAAACAACAGATCGCATTAAAGGCCTGCTTGCATCCGCTGCAATTCTCGTCCAATGCTACGGAGAAAGTGTGCACGATGCATCTGTCATTAGCTCGCTTGCAGTCACACAATGAAAACCCAACCTTCACAGATAATTGCATTAGTCATTAAAAATATTTGCACAGAAAAGTAGAACAGTAAGGACCGCGGATTTGCCGCAGCTGACGACAGATTGCTTACGTTTAATCCCTTTTTACAGGCAGCATCATTTTGATCTCTTCATTCTGTGAGCTGCAGATTTCTGGTCATCCTCTCGTAGCGGCAGAGTGCTGCTGCATGGAGGAGGGAGCTACTGGGTCCTAGAGCCCGACCGCAACACTGACAGATGACAGACAGCCCCACAGCCCACACTTTCATTATCTTCAGCACAAGTGCATTAGCCATAACTCAAAGGCCATCTTGTAGTGAGTGATGGATTTTTCATACAGTAAATCAATGACTCCCAACTAAAAGCATTTGTTGCTACTTTGGCCTCCAGGTGGGTCAGAGCAAGGTGTAGAGTCAAAAAAATGTTGAAAAGGCTCAAACTAATGCATGAATAGTTGAAATAGCTGGCTAACAGTACTTAAACTTGAACAGTAAATGTGTATGTGATGGCAGAATGACTGGTTCAAATGGGCTAACTTAAAGATAAATGAATGGTAGTTAGCTTAATGCTACAAGGAGGGGGAAAAAACCTCAGGTAGTTAATGAGAGGCTGAAACGATCGTTTTAATCGTTGGTAAAATAAAAGTGGTGGATAACGTTTCAGAAAAAATATAAACAGTTGATTTGTTTTTTTGTCTAAACGGTTAACGGTTAAATTATTAGCTAGCAGTTGTGATGTGCGAATGTAAATTAGCAAACAACATAAAACCGTTACTATAACCGTTACTGTCATTTCAAATGATAGCATAAATGCAAACACGACCAAGTTCCTCACCTACAAAACTATTTATTGTCTTCACAGAATTAATAAATATCCTACAAAAGTGATGTTACCCGTTTTTTAAAAATCACATTAAAGGTTTTACCACTTACTTACCAGTATCTTTAAAAAGAAAAAAGGAAGAAAAAAAAAAACCTGGGAGCCCCCCGTAGAAAACCTTAGTGGTCTAGTCCAGAGAGCCGACGCGCATTAGGACCCAGTGAGTGAAACCTCACACTCACGTCAAACCTGCTTGTCCAATAACACATCCGTTATTTTGCAGTCACATTGTTGCTTCCCGCAATCTGCATCTGTGCTGACAGACACAGTAAAGTGTTATCACTGAACCAAGACAAAGCGTTTTCCTATTTCGGGTGACACCAGGTCCTCGGTCAACCCACGGCCGCCTCGGTTCTCTAAACTATCGCGAAGCCTCAAGGACGCTGCACCGCTGCAGCTGCAGCTGCTTCACGCAACCTGAAAGACCGGCTCGTTTCATGTTTACCAACCTGTCAACCACTGTCTCTTTCAATCCCACCACCCACTGTATCACACAGCAGTTCAGGGCCCGGTCTGAAACACACAACAACTGAGTAGGAGAAGACCGAGGTGCTGTCAGATAGGATATTCACCAACTCTCAGTAGGGCAGTAGTGCCATCTAGCTTTCCCATCATTATAACTGTGGCCTTAGAAAGTGAGCCAGTGACTGAGGGTTTATAAAGACAGTTAAATAAAGAATAACTGATTCCTATACATTAGACTAAGTTAATAAGATGAACAATCAGGTGCTTTACTTGAGTAAATGCATTAATCCGATACTGTTAAAACGCTCTGTTGTAAGTAAAAGTCTCACACTGAAAATACAAAAAAGTGTACCATGTTAAACTTTTATATATTTAATCATTATTATTATTGATTCACTGGCCTTATAATAGTACTGGCCTTAGTAATTCATATGATCACAATCTACCCAGAGTGACACCTTCACAGTCTTCATCATAAACCTCAAAATTATTTAGGATAAATTTCAGTTATTTAACTAATTTGAAAAAGGAAGCAGCGAATCATCATTTATAGTGTTTTAACATGACAAAAAAATAACTCAAACCATTATCAGAATTAATCACTTATTACTCATGCTAACTGCAAGTTTATCCTATAACAAAGCATCATGTTTTAGTAGCTCTTATATGTAAAAAAATGTGAGTTTGTCAAGTAATTACAGCCCTCATATAAATGTATTGCGAGATAACACAGCCAGAGGAAGAGTGATCCCCCACAGCTTCACATTCACAGACTCACAGACACCCCTCCCGGATGTTATTAGGTGGGTGAAGCAAAAATAGCCTGGACGCGTCTTTAGCTGTGACCAAGCCCCTCTCCGCTTGGCTCTGTCAATCAAAAGCCAAAACAAGATGGAAGGCTGCCGGAGCTGGGTCTTCTTCTTTACAGGCAAGTTTATTCCCATAATCATAACCTTTGGTGTAATATGAAGTTGGCCTGTTGGGATTATTCTCGTTGTAGTGTCCAGCCTGTTACTTTTGGTGGAAATCTTTGGTCCTGAGATTAGTCAGCTGTCAAGGACTGTGTAGACTGAGGGGTTGAGTGTTGTCATATTTTAAAAGTTTAAGAAAGTGTATATATATTATATATTTAACCAGATATTATATGTTTATACACAGTTTGTGCTGTCAGTGTGTTTGGGGCCAATGGAGAGATCAAAGTTACCATTCCTGTTGGGAAGTTATTTACATATGAGCTGATGAGGGAGATTTTCCAGAATGACTTTGAACCTCTGTCAAAACTCTACCGTAAGAAACCGAACCATTAATTCACCCTTTTTCCCATTATCAAACAAAATGACAAAGTATAAAATCTCTTCCTGTGTGTTTCCATTCCTCTGCTCTTGTTTCTGTGTCTTTAAAGCTGGGCACTTGTATGATGACCCCATGATTTTTAAGTGCAACAAGCAGGGTTACCCAGACCTCCCAGAGTGGCTGCGCTTCACGCAAAGGCATACCTATGATAACGGCTACCTCTACGGCACGCCGACATCTGCAGGAAAAAGTATTATTGAGGTATGAAGTCATCAGTTGCTGCATATTGTATTTCTGTTTGCTGTTTAGTTGTAATATATATAAGAGTTTTCTGTCTGTAAGTAATTGGTCACAACAAGGATGAGATTTTCCTTCAGTGGAGGCGAATCTGGAAAAACATCTGAAGCATCAGTGTCAAATGTCAGTTTCTGGTGTCAAACCCTCTGAGACAAAAGCTCGAGCTGCTATTTTGAACCTAACATTAAAAATTCAGGGGGAAACATATCTTTGGAGAAGAAGAATGTGAAGAGAGCAAAATGTCTCTGGAGTCCCTTTAGTCAAAATCAAAGAGAGCGTATTACAGCTTTGGAAACATGCTGCATGTGGTTGTAACCACAGATTATGGTCATACATCTCATTTAAAATAAGACTCAACATATTGACAAAACTGCAACGTTTTCCAGGCTTGGCTAATTTTTTTTTAGCCATTTTTGCCCTTTAAAGGAGAAGTTCCGTTTTTTGCAACCTGGACCTTATTTCTAGCATAAAATAAGTTCATTTACTCACCTGAACAACTTTGGTGTAACTTGGAGTCCTTCTGAAGATATTTAGATCCACTCACGATCTACGTATATCCATATAACGGGAGTTGTTGGGGCAACGATGCAGCGTCTAAATAAGACATTATCTGCTGCAATTAATTTCATAAATATGTTGTTATGAATCACCGGCACTATTCCCCCGTGAGCTCGCAGCGGCTCGGAGTTGTGTTGTTGTTGTTGTTGTCTTCCGGGTTTTTTTTACCCGGCTTTTCACTGACCTACGACCTCGATGACGTCACTTCCGTGCCACTGCCGAAGTCGTAGGTCAGTGAAAAGCCGTGTAAAAAAACCCGGAAGACAATAACAACAACAACACA
>OMNW01011836.1:0-10594 GCA_900303245.1 Selene dorsalis | reverse complement strand
TTAATGAAGAAATATTTATTATAACTGTGTCAAGGCCTGTGACTGTGGTGAAAACATAGTGTTGAAAAAGTTAGTTTGAGTTAAAAGAGCAAACATGGCACAATGACGTAAACCAAAACTGGAATGTCTTATTTTCTTTTAGTGACTCAAACCTGCCAATACGTGTCGTGCAGGACCCCCTCCACCTCCACCAGCTCTTATGATTTATGATATTTGAAGCTATGTGTGTTTTTATGGTGTGGTCATTCTGCCATTTTCTTTTTTTCCCCATTACTATTTTTGTATTTATTTTTAAAAAACGTCAATGCAGAGTCTCCATCACAGGAAATAGAGTATAGCTTCATCTTGATCGTGACACTTCCTGGTCTGGTCTGCCTGTTAGTGATTGCAGGCTGCAAATTATTCTTCTTCCAAATTGTGTTAGGCAACGTAAATGAGTAGCATATAATCAATCAAGTACTCGGGAGAGCAATATATCGTTGACATAACAATATACAAACATGACCACACAAAAAAAACAAAATGAAAAGTGCATGCGTTTATACACCCAGTGAAGCATTAAGGATGCGGATGGCTCCACGGGGGGAAGGTGCTATTGTGAAAGTGAGATACATATTTTGTTGGAGACAGATTTGAACTCATTGAAATTAAATTTTCTTTTAGCTTTGAGCTTTACACTTGATTACACTTGTAATGCTTCTTATCCATTAAGTTTACGTGCCTATTCGGCCTCTTTAAAATTGACTCAGCAGCTTAGAGGCAGAGCACTTCGCACACTTGATGTTTGTTCATTCATGTTTTTTTTTTTTTGTTTTGGGGGGTTTTTTTACATGTGGGAAATTGGGGGAAATTACAGCTCATGGCCTTACAAAGGCACAGAGCCCCCCCAAGGGCCGAACACATGAAGAGAACAGGCAGCATGCTAAAACTACAGAAGTGGATAATCAATGCATGAGGTTATTCATTCAAAAATGACGCCAGTGAACTTATGGTGTTAACAGGTGGTCAGTGGCAAATTTCAATAATTTACCTGCAAGTGGTGCACATATGGACAAACAAAGCAAAATGAGTTGACATCGGCTGCTACATGTTTAGCACCATGCTCACTGTCATAGCCACATCAAAAAACCATCTGTCCACAAACTCCATATAAATGTCCATTGTTTCTAAGCTGATTCACATAAGCAAACGCCAGGATGTGGTTTGGCACTTCGCCTCACACCGATGCCCAAAACAACACCTACATCACATTCACAGAAATCCATTACTCGGATTGTAAAGAGCGTGTTATATTGTACCAATAATTTCCCCCACAAAGCTCAGTGGCTCTGTGTGAGCTACTGCATCAGGCCCACTTGTTAATGCCAAATAGATATCAGAGGTCCTCAAATAGCAATGGGACTTTTACAACATCTCCTAAATATTTGAGCTTTATGGAAGGTAATAAGGACAAATGGAAAAGTTGGCTATCTAGGAGGTACAATGGCCCCATAAAAGCAGATGGTCATCGAAAGAGGGAATTTTTAAAGATGTTAATGTCCCACAAGGGCAGTAACGTTCAGGATTTAACAGATGTGGTAAGAGCAGGGCAGACAATAAAAGACTCATCAGAGCTTTTATGATAACAGTAATCAACGTGCTTGCATCCAAAATAACGTTCTGGTGTCTTTCCTTTACAGTGCATGAATACCGTTTCTTCTCCATCTGTCTGAAAGTTTCACACACAAATAGATTTCCTGCAGAATTACATAGTACTGATTTTCTGGTCTCAGTCCAATGCAGATTATCAAAATCATCACTCTGATGATTTTCCTCTCTGGCGCAAAACTTAAGAGGCTTAGTCATCTTTGCCATCTTCATCCACTGACAGAGTCTGTCCACATTTCAACACCTGCCTCTTGGAGATGCAGAGAAAAGACCACGGAGAGGATGATTATGAATTTATGAAGAGTTCTGTAAACATGCATAAACAAATCTACAAGCCTAGGGCAACAACCTTATTCCCAGGCTATCAAATAGCCGAGGCAGCGAGGATGTCAGGTTTAAAGTAAACACTTGAGAGATGATTGGACTTCCTCTCCCAATACCACTGTTTCATAACAAGGCATCTATCCAGCCCAGCGACAGAGCCAGAAGGAGCACACACAGATTACAATAAGGCTTGGAGGAGCATGCTGCAGCACTTGCAGCACTGTTGAGATGTTTAAGCCGGATATTAACATGTAATTTGTCAGTGCTATGCTCAGCAGTGCTGCAGTTCCTCACTGACTGTAAAATATCAGTCTTTAACTTTCAAAAGTATGAGCAAGAGAAGTGTTCACAATTTCCAGTGCAATTTAAAATGCATCAAGGCGAGCACTGACAGTCCTGTGCTGATTTTATCTGATGCTGACGTAGAAAGTGTAAACTCGCCGGAAAACCATAACTTGTTGTAGTCGGTGTTAACGGGGATAATTGTAGTTGTGCGGAGGATCTATTTTTCTTATTCATCTTGAGAAGTACTGACAAAAATACTTCACACACACATGTAAAAGTCATGCCATGCTTTAACATACCAGCAGTTTTATTACATCTAATTCATGTATAAACAATGAACTATGCGGCTTCTTTCATTTGAGCATGAGTGTAAATGTATGTGTTTTATGATGTTTCCCTGCTTACGCACTCTTCGTGCACTTTGTGTTTTTGCTTGAAAGCTGCTCTATAAATAAAATGTTTATTGTTATTATTATTAATGGTTATTCAACAGAAATGTGTCCTACTTATAAGCTGATCGTAGGTTTTGTATGTAGAATATTGATCTGCAGTAGCGCAGTCGATGCCTGCACAGAGACTGTGATGCTTCACACTAATTCAAAGTCCCGTACAGGAGCCACTGAGGCCCTAAATTACACTGTGTCCAGGCTTTTGTCCTCTACCACATCTGGCAGGAACAAGCACCCACATCTGTTGTTCCTACATCCACACACACTATAGGATCCACTGCACTGTCACTACACCTCAGAGAGAACAGTGTGGATCCACATCAGTAAACAACACATTGGCAAAGGAGATCCAAATACCAACAGCCTAATCACCCCTGCGAAGCTGCTTGTGGATATTTGCTCTCTCGCTCATTCTTCTTCTTCCTTTTCACTCTCAGTGTAGCAGCAGCTGAATGGACCGGAGGGAGAAAAAAAAAAAAAAAAGCTGCTAATGGTTCAACAGCTCATACACTTCCTGCGGGGCCATGAAAGCTCAAGGTGAATGACGGCTGCCAAACACCGTTTAGAGCGATTTGAAATGGAGCGAGGCTTCTTCATATTAACAAGTCTGTGTGTCACCAAATTTAAAAAAAAAAATGACAGCGATTGCTGGGAGGCAACTAAGCAGCAACAGAGGGGAAGAAAGTGTGGCTGCAAATAAAATATCAATACTGTATGAGGTTTATATTGGAGGATTAATTAAGTCCCAAGTCTCTTTGCCTGATGCAGTCTGGAAAAATTACAGACCCGGCTGATTTGTCAACATCGTAGTTAACGATGGCAACAGAAATGCTGTTAAATATTAAAAGTGACTAAATTCTGGGTGCAGCAAAACAAACTATAATTGTGTTATTAAACTAGTCAGGCAGTACTTCACCTTTTTCAATCATTTTGCGAGCAACTGTGACCTGATTTTAAGCACTAAGCTCACATTGCACAGAAGTCAACACCTGCTTTGTTACCACACACTGTGAACTGTTGTTTAAACTGCAAACAGATGAATTTTGCAATATTTTCATCAGTGAATCACAGTGGCGCCATCACCGTGAAGCCTCATGATAAAAGTGGATAAAAACAATCAGTTGACTGACATTGTTGGTTCTCAATGAGCCATTTCTTAAATGAACGATAGGAGAGGGACACTCACTGGTTGTGGTAGAATATATCACAGATGTGAAACTCAGGAAACTTCCACAGCTGCACCTCTTGTAGCTCTGTTTGCAGTAGATTTGAAGCTGATGAAGTCAGACAGAGGAGGAGGAGCTAAACTGCACATCATCTTCTAAACTAAGCAACACACGTTCACATTTGATGAGGTTTCTCTAGCGAAGCAGATTATATTTAGGATACGGTGAAAGCTGTTGTTTTAAGCGCTTGTTTGTCTAATGGTTCCAGTGGTTCTGACCCATAAAATGTCCTGATATTAGGCAAATTTATCAAACAACAGGTGATGAGGGAGAGAACCACTTATTGAAAGCAGTGTTGTGCATGAACACACAAACTGTTTGCAACTAATGAATGTGAACACGAGCGTCATCAACTCTCAAGACAGCAGAGCTGGAGTGGTCGTGGGGAGAGATGTGTTTTACAACAGCACCTGACACTGCAAACTGAATTTTACTTTGTTATTGCAGTGTCCGTCCAGTGAAAGCTGGTTGTTTGGTCTGTGTTAGTTCAACTTGCAGTATTTGCTTTGGCCATGTGTGTGGTCAGTCTGTTTCATTTGTCACAGCTGGAGCTGGCTGCTCTGCTCTGATATTGTCTGGGTGACGGTGTTAAAACTGATGGTGCAGTTCTCCCTGTCTAAAAAAATTGTCTGGGTGCTGCATTGTCCTCCTAGTGCAGTCCCTTTGTATCCCTCATGTCAGGTTACATCCACAAAACCAATGTGTGAAGCTCTCTCTTTTGTGCCAGTTCACGTCAATGTACATTTATGCATTTCTTCTTTCCTGAACACCTGCTACTCCCGAATGCAACAGTCAATACGACACTTCCTCACATCACGAACCTCACAGACATTAAGATTGATCAGAAAAGTGGTTTGTAGGAAGATTGAAATATAGACAGAAAGGCTGAAAGAGTTTGAATTCTCCATTTATAGTCAGATTAAATACCCTTTAAATGGGTTTTGAAGAACAGCTGTGAATCTAAATGAGCTCCTAAATATCTGTATTCTGACAGAACTTGTTTTTCTCTTGAGCCGAGAAAATCTCTCTCCACATCTTCACTGTTTCTTTGGAGAAAAATGGACAAAGTGCGTTTTCAACACATTCATTAGCAAACATCACTGGATGTTTAACTAAGCATCTCTTAGCTTGTTTGCCAGTTTTGCAGTGAGTAAAGGTAACTGCATCAGCAGTAGACAGGCAGAAGTCGCATCATTAATGTTCACGTGCTGACCCAGTACAGAGCCCTGGGGGACGCCATATGCTACACAGAGACTTGGATTTAGCACAACTATTATTTTTATCATCATTATTATTATTATTGTTATGACAAGCTGGGGGCGTGTTGTGCTGCTGCTAATGTGCAAAAATCGAAACTCAGTAGTTTATATCCATAAGCTCGAAGCTGCAGGTCAAAGAGTCATCAGCTTTCAGGTCAAAACAACAACAGACCAACATGAGCTGTTTCATAAATGTGACGGAGCACCTGTAAACGCCCGTCATTTCCTGGCCGGCACGCGCTCTCCCGGTGCCGGTTAAAACGCTTAAAACTGTTTGCGGCCCTGCAACTGTTTTTCTGCCGTCTGGTCTATTTCCTCCCTGCTGTGGGTGTTAAAGGGTGCACACACACTCGGCGCCTACGCATTACACACACACACAAACACACGCTCACCTGCTGTTGTTGCCTCCCTTCGCCTCTGGTTCTCGGGCCAAACCGGGCCACTTCCTGGTCGCACCGTAAATAGCGCTTAGTGGCGCGCTTCTGAATGTCAGGTGACTACGGGCGACACCATTATAGTATATTTGTGTGATATTTCCTGCTTCATTGTGTTTTGTGTGAATAAGGGACCAGCCATATGGGAGGGGGTTTAGTCCATTTTGACTGATATCGAAGTTTATGGTTGATTTATGAATGTTTATTGCTGAATTAGGCCTTAAACCCGATAATGTGGTAATTGGTTTGCCCAGGGGAGGGGCTAAGGGTATTTAAGGAGAGCTCTGCCCATTCAGTGGGGAGTTCTTGGCCTAGTGGCATCGTGGGTGAACAGCTGCCTGTGTAAGTCCTGCTGAACTGACCTGACCTGTAAATACTTTTTTTTTCGTCGTTATTGTTGTTGTCCGCTCTTTGTCTTGCACTGTAAATATTTTACCACGTCTTGCTGCAGTTGAGGAATTGGTGTAATAAAGATCACCTCACAGAAGTCTTCTGGCTGAGCCATCGTTTCTTTCCTTCTCTCAAACCGAACCCATGACAATAATATTCATGATACAATAGAGAAAAAATAACTGAACATTATAACCAGGTGAACGCTGTTTAACCACATCTTTAGTTCACTTCCTGCACCTTCATGTGGACACTGAGACGACCGTATACCTGTTAACGCAGCGCGGCCATCAAATCACCACTGACTCGTGCTTCGCTGCAATTAAAACAAACCTCGAGAGTCAGCTAACGGAGTAGTCTGGTGATGCTGACACATGCACAAATTCAAATCAGGACACAGAGAAACCACCCAGACGGTATCCAGATACCTTAAATATTGTTTAAAGCTGAATCAATAATGCAAATGCAAACAACAGAGCAGCCTCAACTGAGAACACTGAACTGAAAGCTGCTGTACAATGTTATATATCATCATATTTTAACAGCCCAAAGTGCATGGAGCTAGCACATTTGATACAGGTATATCCATATCTACTTTTGCTTATTTAACAGCAGTCAGTTCAGTAGACGACAGTTGAATGTAACCTTTACATTAATCCTGGGTGTAACATGCAATAAACCAATCACAGTGTTATCTCCAATCCGCTTTAGGTGTGCTGGCACCTTGGCCACATTGCTATTACAGTGGCAAAGTGTTTCACATAATTACATCCTGTGAGTTGATTACATATTGTAACTGACCAGTGAGTCCAGTCAAAGCCATCATGCACACAAATGCTCTGTACACCCCAAGGTGCAGAGAAGATCAGCCTGAGCCAATGCACTGCACACGGCTCTAAAAACAACGCCCTTACTGTTAAAATATTTTGGCTCATACTGAACCAAACATTTCATGACGCAGGCAGGATCACTGCGGCCTTCAAACATCATCAAAAAACCAAACGGAGGAATATGTCTTGGAGGAATGGCGGTTGCCGCTGCAGCAGATATCCAGAGACTGGAAGAATCAATGGCACAACACGTGGTGGCTCAGCACGTTACTACACTTCACACGTGGGTATTTCCTTTAATCCTTCAGCCGTCTGTATAAACCGATAAATTTAGGGTTTGTCTTACTACACTGACAAAGTTGAGAGTGAAAGAGATAAAATATGGCAGGATTGTTTCACATTTCCCTTCCATGTCATATCACCAATCTTCCTTGAGAGACAGTAAAACTGCTCGGTCTAAGTCAATTTTATAGTTGACTGATCACATAGCAAACCTCCCTTCATTCTCAGATGGGCTTATCTGTGTTTATGTTTCTACACAGTATCTCCCCACACTCATCTCAGTACAGGAGAATAATACGGCAGAAAAAGTGAACCTCTTACCGCGAGTGCAGCTCTTAAGACGGCCGCTTCACTCCTCCAAAGGTCCATCACAATTATGCCTATCTCTCAATCTCCCTCTGTTTGATGCCAAATCAGTCGGTATGTTTTCCCTTCAGGCAGGAGACACTGTTTAACTTCCTTTTGTAATTAAGGAAATATTCAAACACTCCCCAGCTTTTTAGATGCTGTGCTCACAGCTGCCATGTATTTCTGTTTTTTTTCCCTCTCACATAAAAGCTTTAAACAAAGCATTTATTAAATTAAAGATGGATAAGAAGAGATGTGCTTGAATAGTAAACAAACAAGGGCATTAAAAAAACAAAAAAAAATGATGCATGGGCTTTTGTAGCTAATTCAACATTAGCATATTCAACAAACAAACAGCTCATGCTGTGTGGGTGCGCTCACACATTTTAGAAAGTAAGATTAAAGTCACATGTTTATTCGTCTGAAGAGCACAAATTGGGCTGATCCTTATTAGCACAAACTATGATATGCTTCCTTGTTGACTATAGATTTTAGGAGGAGAAAATAATTCATCTTCCCACTGTCAGCCTTGTACAAATAGGCCTGCGCTGCACACACACTCTGTGAAGATCATCATCATTTATCTGAAAGAGATTGTGCATTATCCTTCACCACAACTTTGCAGTTCCATTATGTGAACAGTGGCTCCTATTTATGAGCTTGCAAACACCTCCCCCCTTCATGAATACCACTTCCTGCCCTTGGCGTGGCTCGTACGCCGCTGGTTTTTGATGGGTTAATCTATTCAGTGAAAGTTTTTCAGATAACAAGCCCCGAGGTCAGCCGTGAAATTTTGTGATTATCATCTGTCCTGTTACTGTGCTTTAACAACCTGCCCTCACGGCCGGGCGCGGCGATTAAGAGTCAGTGCTTTCTCAAAGGAGACTAATTTACCACTGCCACAAGGTTCTTTTACGACAACGCCGTGTCAGTGCAATTTAAATGTCAAAACAATGCCTTCACTGTTATTTCACTTTAGAGGGCAAAATCTTTTGCTTCAGAGCGACAATTAATTCTCAGCCTACCTGCCTGACCTGAAGCGTACAATTCTTTTATTTTTTTACTGTATTTATTATTCCTATTAAAACTTTCAGTAAATCACAGACCTCAGGCACTTACAGCCAAAGTTAAGCAAACAGAGACATCATTCAAATTTACCTCAGACACAAACAATATATAAACCTAAATTATTAGATTAGAGTAGATTAGATTAGATTAGATAAGATTAGAGAAGTACACAATGACAAATAGCTCAGGAGCTCAATGTATTCAACACAATACAAATCAAAACTAACTGTTCTGACTTGATCCATAATATTAACAAATATAAAACTATATCTGCTGTTCATGTCCTCGTTTAAGGGAGTAATTGTACGTTCTGGTTTTGGGTTTTTTTTGTCTGAAAGGTCCAGAACAGATGCTGTTTCACACAAAAGTGAAGTATTTAGATTAATTGTATCTAAAGTTTACGAGCCATGATACTGAAAAATGAGAATAACATTAAGAAACTATCTATGATAGGAACTATGATAAGAAATAATCAATTAATTGGCTAAACTGAAGCTTATAAATCTTTATCTATCAGAAAAAATCAGTGAGTCCAACATGTCATTCAGAGGCATCACAGCTGTGACTAAAGCACCTTCTAAATATTCTGTGGAGCACTTCCTGCCTCCATGGTCGCTCACTCGACACTAAAAAAGCCTTAAACTAGGAAAAAAAATGGAGAAATCTCCAGAAGAACTCGTGCAGCGTGAATTCAAGTGTTATAGATGTACTGTAATGAGAATTCATCTTATTTTATAACACATACACACACAAAAAAAAAACCTGTGCTGGGTGCAATTCTTAAAATGTCAAGAGTGACGAATGGAGCATGCAGCGTCTTTGGGTTTTCTCATTTTTTGACTGAAGCAGGTTTCCAGGCTTTCCAGCGAGCGGCAGCGCTAATCTTCACAACCTCTTCACACTTCTTCAGCTTGTGTCAACAGCACTGTGAGTCAGTTAGCCATTCATATGCTGCTACAGATGGTGCCATCCCTCTTCTTCAGCCCAGCTGCTGACATGATTCATGGGGCTCTGTGTCTTGATTTAGGGTCTCTTTCATATTTCTTCTCGCCCACAGCAGAGAGGCATTTCTCTACGACACCCCTAAGGCAATGACCCTGGTCTGCCTGGGAGGAGAAAGACGAAAAAAAAAAAAAAAAAAAAAGACCCTGGAAAGAAAGAGCTCTGCTGGGCAAAACTGGTCTCGACACAATGTGCACACACACACACACACATTCACTATAGATACGTGTACAGTACAGTATACACACAAATGCTGATTCGGGCCTCGTGCTAGCAAAGGCAAACGAGTCAAAGCCTTTGTCGAGCACAAAATCAGGATAAAGCGGACGATCATAATTGTGTAAATAAGCACTAATTCCCTGCTACAGTGAAGGTCTCCACCGTCTCATTAACAAACATGAAAACAGAGCAACTTCATTTTCACTACCCAGTTATTTCCAGAACAGAATAAGTCACATCACGAAAAAAAGTTACACCAGCAGTCGCAGGTGATTGTTTCTCCGCTCAATCTCAGTTTGTTGGATTCATATAATAATAACCCTGCATGTTTCCCCTTTTCCATCTGGAGTCCAAATTTTCCTCCAATTTAGTATCTATGGGCCTCAGATTGCCCTGTCAGAAAGGACTATAACGAAAGACTGTGCGCACCACTTCCTTATCGCTACCAGTAAATTACCTCAGGATCAGATACAGGCTGCCAACTCAGAGAAACTCTACTCACCAGACACAGAGAGAGAGAGAGAGAGAGAGAGAGAGAGCAGAGATGGAAAAGAGTGAGAGAGAGAGAGAGAAAGAGGGGGGAAAAAAATAAGGAGTCAAGACATGACAAGAGGAGGAGAGTAGCCCCCGTGGAGACTGATAGTTTCAGCTGCTCTCAAAGGTCATCTGGTGTTATCTAAAGATCATCCTCAGTCACCAGCGCTCAACTTTTTACACTCTGCTCAGCAGCTGGAGTCAAGCACCTGCCAATCAACAACCTTCATAACCTGCAGCTACAACAAAGTGGCTTTTTGTCTGCACACTGTAATCAATCCAAAAGACCACTCTCTC
>OMNW01011831.1:135120-152829 GCA_900303245.1 Selene dorsalis | reverse complement strand
TGCTCCTCCAGGAGGTGACTGCAGGCTTCCATGATGCCTACTATATTGAACCGGTCAGCTGCTATAAAAAGCTCTCGGACATTCTCTGGTGTCACAGGCACAGTGCCGGTGTAGGCAAAGTCAATGATCAGTCTCATCATGTCAGGTGACACACCGGACAAGTCAAAAACCTGACTGTCTAGGGCTGACCAGCGAATAAAGAGAGCTCTGAGGTTCAAGGAGACAAAATAAGGGGGTGAAAATAAAGTGATTTACATGCTTCCTTCACAAAATAACAGTAAAAATATAAGATAAATTTCAAGGTGCTGTGTCCAAGTTAAAATTACAGAACAGTGAGTAGCTCAACTTCAGTCCCCAAAAATAATGATGCATGAAATGCAATCAGCTGCTTACCTGAAGTAGGGGCTGCAGTTACACAGGACCAGCTTATGCACGAGGAATTCATTGTTGTCCACTCGAATCACTGCATCACAAAGCTGTCGCTCCAGACGAAGCTCATCATACACTGAGCCATTCTCACTCATCTTTGCTCTTCAGTGTGACACCTTCTGTGTTTCTTATCCTGTTGTTGAGGTTTCTCCCCAGGCTTTCCACAAGTGGGTGTTGTGTAGAGGACTCAGGTCCTGGTGGAGTTTAGAATGGATCATTGTGACATCACTGTCACAGACAGCAACATTCTGAGCAATATGTGATAGACTGGCAACCTGTCCAGCTTTTTGTTGTTGTTGTTTTCTTAATTAAAAACCAGCACTGCTTCAGAATAAGATGACATGAGCTATTGTGAGGAGTAACATACATTGATTACTCTACAATATAAATGTATTGGTCGAATTGCTGTGAGTGTTTCTTTGCCATTGTGTGTCCAGTTTGAGTAAAATAGAGGCTGAAAAGACACTGTGTTTTAAAGCTGTATTCAGTTTGGACTTGTGATATCAGATGCAGGGGACGTGTTGAATTTGTTGACTCCGTGTAAAATACACATGGTGCAATAGTTCACATGGTTCCAGTTTATTGGCATCCACTGAGTCACTTTCATTACAGAAGAACACTATCCTTAATGTTGCAGTCCTGGTCGTACAGCATGATTCTGCAGAGAGACACATACCACACAGCAAACAGGTAAGAAAAGATTGAACTAATATCAACAGTAAAGCACACCTGGGTCAAAATGTTACTGAAATCCTTTTGGGTATACAGTTGTTGGATTGAACACTCGCTGTTTTTACCTTTAATCAACCAGTGAACTGTATTAGAAATGAAATAATCAGTCAAAATGTAGCCACTTAAACATTTGACATTAATCCAACATTTGGGTCGTAGGAGCTGAATTTGTGCTTTGGGCCCCCACAACTGACTTTTAATGATAAAAACCACACATTTGGTTTAACAGACACACTGAAGCTGCTGTGAGTCACATTTGACCTGATGTTTGAATTATATCTTGGATTCAGACTGTCAGGAGACACCAATCTTCAGTAGCAGTATTTTTTGCACATGCCTGTTGTATCAGCAGGTTCAGTTAGAGCTACTGTCATCTTATTAAACTTTAGAAAACACTGTTCTCATTAGCAGCACAAGCATTTTGTTCGACCTTTTGGGAGCTCAAACAAAATGCTTTGGTAAACATCTCTTATAAAACCACTACACAAATAACAGAAAACCAAAAGAGCGAAACAAAAAGTTCATTCTCATGTCGATACTTTTTAGTTCAACATTTCCTCTGCACAGTGTTGGTCAAGCAATATCAATTATAGTTCACCATTTGAATGATAATTAACATCTTTCTTGCAAGTGAAGGTGACAGCTCAGGTTTATTTCTAATATCATATCTAATACCAAAACAGACCATGTGATGAACACCAATACCAGACATAAGTCCTGTTCTGACCTGGTTATTTTGACATTTCTTTCTTTCCATACGTCCCAACTTTACACACCTTTATGAAATGACCTATAACATTTTTCTTTAGGTTTTTTCTCTTTTCGGCGACGCTGTATTTTTCTTTGTTTGAGCATTTCATATATTTTTTCATACAAAGCAGTTGCTTAGAAATGAAATCTTAAACTGTTGTTTAAACTCAAACCTTACCTAGTTCGCCATCAGACTCTCAAGCATCTTGTCCAAATCAAATCATGAAAATAAACATGTTCTTTAAATTTGCTAGTTTTAGCCTGTAAATGAGAAACAAATGTTTGCAAATGGGGACGTGGGAATCAAAGTTTGACTGTGGACTTTCAGCTGTCAGGATGATACTGTCTCACAAATCCTATTCAGCCACAACCGGATGAAGTGTTACTGAAATGACTGCGTTGTGTAACAGCTGTGGACCATGAACATTCATCAAAGCAAAACACATGGAACCAGATCTTGTATTATTGTACATACTCATCAAAACCACCTATCTGACTATGTGTCATTAAAAAGCCACCAACTGAAAGCTAAAAAATATAACTAATAACTGGTACATCCTCTTCACATTGTAGTCACAACCTCTGAGAACTGTCAGAGCAAACAGCCCACCTTCTCTCGCTGAATCCAAAATATACCACACAAAAAGACACTTTGATTGACATCCCCTGACAACCAACATGTATGTCTGTCCAAGCTTCGCCCTTTACCCTTTCCCGCCTCTTAAATCAGTGACATTTTCAGCATTTAAAAAAAAGTAAAACAAACAGGGAACAAACTTGTTCCAAGCTGGTGGAGTGGAATCTGAGAACGGAAAAGATCCAGGCTGACAGAGTCTCTGTTCTCCTCTGCAGAGTGTTTTGATTTCACCAAACCTTCCTTCCAACGTCCCTCTCTGCCTCTTGTCCTGTAGGTTTGGAGTTTGCAGATGGGCTGGCTACTCTGCTGAGAGAGGTTTGACCACATGTGCCCTCTGGCTTAGAGACACATCTGGGAGTATTTTTGTGAATCAAACATTGGGCTGGGTTTGGGTCGGAGGGAGTACCGGACTAGTTCATCTAGGTAAGACCTCTCAGTCGGTGGAGAAGAGGTCTCCGGCTGAAGGAAGCGGAGCCAGACCTCCTGTCACATTAGGCAAGAGGGAGAGGTCAGGGAGACTCTGGATGTGGGACTTGAGCTCTTTCCTCACTTGGGTCACCCTCGCCAGCTTCTGCTTATATTCCTGCAGAGGAAACATCAAGAAAGATATAGCAAAGGTACATATGAGCATAACACAATAGTCACACAGTGATTCCTATTGTCAGGGGCAAACTGTACACGAAACATTACGACAAAGCTGAAATAGCAAGCTGAATGGACAGTTTTGTTGTTAAATGACTCTACAGTTTGTTTTCTCCTTAAATTTAACCTTAGACATTGTGTAAAAGAGATAAAAGAAAAGATCAGAATAACAAGCTGTATAATGTAAGGAATTACAGCCAACACTGCCAGAGGTAACAATTAAAGTTTTGGGGAATCAAATACAAAATAGACTTGTGGCTAGGGCTGTTACAACCATGAAATACAAATAATTGCAATTAGTCATTTAATTGTCTTTTTGTGATGATTCAAATCAAGAGTTCCTAAGTTACAGTCTTTAGCATGAAATTCTCCTTGTTACTGTCCACCTATTGCAGCTGGACTAGTAAAAACTATACAGAGAAACCTAAAGAATGAGCTTATATTAAATAAGATAGCTGTAAGTGAGGGAGAACAAACATATTCAGACAGCAACCAACATGTCAGCTCTTTTTGTGTGTGTGTCTGTGTGGTGTCTTGTCTTGCCTCTAGTTTCTTCTCCCTCTCCATGAGCGCCTCCTTCTGGCTGCTGATGTATTCAGTCAGCATTCGGGCAAGCTGCCTCCGGTCCTCCAGCTCTGCAGCCAGTCGGCCATTGTACTCCGCTAACAGCAAACAGGCTTCATCCACCGTTTTTGACAGCTTGTCTGCTGCCTCCTTATCTGGAGTGGCACCAAAGTGGGTTGTTAAAAATCACAATTTATTACATTTATAAATTAAAGGTGGGGTTGGATATCTATTTCTGGAGCATTTTTACTGAATTGCTTAAAAATCCTCTTCACACCGCAATTGCAACCAATTAATTAAATGCTTTTTCACAAAAATGAAAAAAGTCAGTCACCTATGGAACAGACAATCCTGGAAAAACACCATCCAATCATTTTGCACGCAATGTTCAAGTCGATTGGATCGTGATGTATCAATCAAACCGCCAACTCTGTCCCTCCCTCCCTCCTCTGCGTGTACCGCTCTTCGTGAACTAATCACAGGCGTGCTCAGAGTATTCAATGAGTTATGATGTGGAAAAGACGTTTTCCAAGTCTGTGATTGGCTGAGTTTTATGGCACATTACAATGTTGAGAAATGTTGAAGGCAGCCAGTGTTGGGAGACGGTGTGAGTGAGCTGAACGAGCAGTATTGCGTGACTATGTGGATAATAGTGAACAGAGAAATATATTTATTGAGCAGAGGTTATTGTAATAGATTTTTGTAAGTTATCAATTGTCAAAAATATTTTCTCTTCAAAGTATTATTCATGTTTTTGTTTGTGCTCAGAAAGACTCGGTGCATAAAAGGCACAAAAACAACGCCACACCTTTGCAGCTTGGTCACTTACCAGTGATCTTCTCCAACAAGGAAACATCCTGAACTTCTTGCGGCAGCGAGGCAATCTTCTGACGAACAGCTGCGTCGCCTGATGCGGCGTTCTCCAAGTCCTGCAGGGCCTTGACCAGCTCCTCTGTCTGCATGTGCGTTTAAAGGAAACAGAGAGAAAGTCAGAGTTTAACAGTAAGGTGTGCTCCACCTTGCTCTTACTGCGATGCACTGTTTCGGACCAAGTTAGACTCTATTTGTGGTGAGTTGATTAAATATTGTGACGGACCAGAGTCCAGTCTGAGAGGATAAAAGTACTGCTCAAAGATCTACAGTAAAGTAACGGCACATTTGTTGCCATCTAAAAAACAAGGATGCTGTACGAGAAAAGGACAACTGTGTCAGTCCAAAACTAGCAAATACACTTGTGTTATGCTTTGCATCGTTTTGTGTAAGATGTAGAAATGTCATAACAGCGAGAGAGGTGAGGAGTGAAAGAGGAAGAAAGAGAAACGAACCCAGACCTTAACTGTGAGAGACTTTGTTTTCCTTTTTTGTGCTTTTCTCTCTTCCACAAAATGCTGCCATACTCACCAACTGAGTTGCAGAGTTATCTGTGTTGTGAGGGGAGTTGTGGCTTCTGTAATCATCATCTTCATCTTCCTCATCTTCCTGGAACTTCTGATAGCTGCGTTTCACTGCTTTCTTTTCCTCTGCAGTGTCGAGAGACCACACAGATGAAAAATACTTGTTATTCTAATAACTTAAAAAAACAACAACAACATTGTGATTTTGAAATGCTAAAATAGTTGAAGCTGAGGTTCACTTGAAAAAAGAAATCCTGAAACTTTTCTATTGTCTCAGAAGCAGAGGTGGAAGTTAGCTCAGCCAGTTCGATATCTCTCTCTCTTCTTCCACTTATCTGGGGCCGGGTCGCAGGGGCAGCAGTCTAAGCAGGGATGCCCAGACCCAGATTTCCCCTGCAAAGGAAGGGTGGCTTGTATCCCAGATCTAGTTCTTTAGGTCATGACCCAAATTCATGATCATAGGTGAGGGTAGGAACGTAGATTTGCTGGGAAATTGAGAGCTTTTCCTTTTGGCTTAGCTCCTTCTTCACCACAACAGGCCAGTACAGCAACTGCATTACTGCGACCGCTGCACCGATCCATCTGTCAATCTCACGCTCCATCCTGCCCTCACTTGTGAACAAGACCCTGAAATACTTAAAGGGATAGTTCAACATTTTCCACCATAATCCCTATAGCCATAAGGGGAGGTTCATTACCTTTGATTATCGGTGCAAGTTGTTTTGAGATCCGCGGGGAGGTGGACGGTACAAGGTCCCCTGTCCCTCATCAAACTCATCAAATACACAACCCAACAACTCCAAAACGCTCTTGTGGACAAGTTGTGACCTGCATATTCACCATGCTATGAAATAATCATGTATAATCATGTAACATTACGACACATAAAGCAAATACTCTGAACTACTTGCACTTTTGAAATCACTCTGTGGTGATCATTTTTAAGTTGTTGGATTGTGTATTTGTTGAGTTTTGTGGGACAGGAGACCTTGTACCATTCACCTCCATTGTGTTCCCTGAGCAGCTCACGTCTCTGCCCCGCGGATCTCAAAACAACATGCACTGATAATCAAAGGTAATGAACCTACTCCTATGACTATAGGGATTATGGTAATAGGTGAATTTGCCAAAATGTTGAACTATCCCTTTAAACTCCTCCACTTTAGACAGGAGCTCTCCTGCAATCTTGAAGCCACCATTTTCATCTTTTCCTGGACTTTTTGTTGATATTCTGTCTCTGTTAAAATATAGTTACCATAAAAACTATAGACCGTCCATTTCTTTGTGGGGAAGCACGCTTACAAAATCAGCAGGGGATCAAATACTTATTTTCTCCAATGTATGACATCAGTCTGTATAAGAGGTTTACCATGTAAACAAAAGAGACAGGGTCAATAGCAAGACCTGCTCAGTTAACAAAGACTTGGTCTGGTGTACTGGTGTCTGTATACAACGTCTGTGATGCCGGACCAAGTTTTACCCTCTGTTGTATTGACCAACAACAATCACAGATATCATGTGAGTATATTCATGTACAGGTGCAACAGTGATCGATTACGTACCAGTCGTCTTACCTGCCGGCCTGGGGCTGTTGGTATCTTCTATGGCCAGTTTGAGCTGCTGAATGAAGTCACTCCTGTAGAGGTTCCTCTCTTTCCAGATGTTCAGCAGTCTCTCCATGTGCTTTTTACAGTTCTCGTCTGCATCACTGCAGGAAGAGCAGCAAAGTTCGGTGATTACAAAAGATTTCTTTTAGAGCTCAAAACGTGGAAAGATCTTTGTTTAGAAAACTCATTTAAAAATATTATGGGGTCAAATACGCAGAATAAATGCAGCTCTGTGTTAGTTTTGAGAACGCTGAACAAATGTAGAACAGATTAAGGGACATTTGTTGGTCTAACAACCACCTTTCGAAGAGTCCTTTCGAAAACCGGAAACAAAAAGGAAACTGGTAAAACAAAAATTGTGAGATGTAGAAGTAGATTACTTTAAAGGAATGCACTTACTCAGCTATTGCTCAAAAAGCTTCAGGGCAATGAGCTGCTCACACACACAAGCCCACTAACAAACACACACACTCATGACAGAGCTGTCTGAGTGGCCACATTATTTTGTACCTGGCCACATGGGAGCAGGCATCGACAAGGACGGACTCAAAGTCTTTGGTGAATTCTGGTCCTTTCTTCTTGCTGTTCTGGATGACATCATTGGCCAGATAGAGGAAGGTCAGCTTCCTGGTGCTTTTAGCTAGACGACACATGAAAAATAGCTTATTCAAAACACAGATTTTACCATATTAATGAGGAACATTCATTCTTGCACAATAGGTTAGTCTGTGATGGCCAGTACCATAAAACTTCTACTAAACTGTACACCAACACAGTGTCTAATATGGTTAGTTATCTGCACCTTCAGTAAAACATGCAGACACGTCAACATGACCCATTTCTGTGTGTTTACGGATAAGGGTTAGTAGTTTATGAAGCTTTGTTCCTTCACTAGTTTCCTTAATAATGAAAACATTTTTGCATCCTTCTGTTGTAAATAATGTATCATACAAAAAATATCATGACAATTATAAAAAAACATCATAGTTATGGCTGCAAAAAAATTATTCTGATCAATGAATCTGGATTATAAAATATCAGGAAAAGCTTCTCAAATGTTAGCATTTCATTGCTTTTGAGTTTTGCGCTCTTTTAAAATTTTGGGCATTAAGTACAATTTTACCTTTTTACGGACAAAATGAGGCGTTAATACAAAAGCGCCCATGATCAAGACCTTTATCACACTAGAGTGTACAGGCAGCAGTTCCATTAGACTATGAAACTTGAAAAAGTTATCTTTGTATATTAACAAAAAAAAGTTAATACACAGAGAAATAACCTAAAACTGACTTTATATTTGTGTTATAGTTTTCTTTTCTCAGATCATGTTATTCTGTTACTCATGCACTCTGTTGCAGCAGTGAGTGGTGGCAGCTCTCTCACCTTTCTTCAGCTCTCTGTGCCACACTCTGACGATCAGGGCCGAGTGCTTGCGGTGGTGGATGATCCACAGAGACAGAGTCTGGACGCTCTGCTGCGAGCTGCTCAGCTCCGACAGCTTCTTCTCCAGGGCCGACTCAGAGAAGGACGACATGTCGCTGTGTGTGTGTGTGTGTGTGTGTGTGTGTGTGTGTGTGTGTGTGTGTGTGTGTGTGTGTGTGTGTGTGTGTGTGTTTCCCCTGCGATCCAACAGACCCTCCTACCTGCCCTAAAGCGACTGAGCTCCGAGCTCGTTTGGAGAAACTCGCACTGTCATCAAAACTGAAGTTTTGTCGCTAAACTTCCAGACTCACAGCGTCAAAGCGTCTCTTAGCTTCCCGTCTGTCCTGCCTGATGTTAGCCCCCTCACCTGGCTGAATGTTTGACCAAATGTGCCGAACAAACCCGCAAAAGGTGCGGTGGTGTACCTGCAGCTGTCCCTCCACTGCCCGTAGTGTTTGTTTACAGCCAATGCTAACGTTAGCCTGCTGAGCTAGGCAGCCGTCTGCTGACCAGAGCGGAGCTTCCGCCTGCACCTGAGGTCAAATACCCCGAGCAGTTGTAAGAGTCCTGGCCTGTGTGTGTATGTGTGTGTGTGTTCAAAGCCGACAGGAGAGAGAGAAGTGTTAAAAAGTCACGGCCAAACTCACTGTTCGCCTCAGCTCGTGTGGCCAATCGGGAAGGTTCCTTCGAAAAAATGGCAGCTCTGCACTTTCACCTCGGCATGTAGGCTGCGTCGCACAGTAGTGACGCAAGCAGAGGCGCAAACCGAACCTCTTTATCAAGAGCTTATTGTACAGTCAACCTTTTTGTACATTCTGTGATCAAGAGATGGAAAAGGGTAAATAACTGAAAAGCCTCACATTATGTATACCAATATGGAATGAAAAATACCCTGAAAATGTTATTATTTCACAGTGTTTGGCTCTAGAACATCAAAATAATTATGTGTGAAAACAGTGATGATGAATCGGAAATGAAATATTTTTGATTAGGTGATCCAGAGCCAAAAAAAGTTAGTCTTTAGCTGCTTGACTAATTAATATCATAGAAAAACTCTCCGGTAAGAGAGTTTTAACCATAATGTAATGTAATTATTGTATTTATTTATTTTAATTAATCAACAATTCTTGCTAGTGTATTGTAGATAGATAAATGGAGGATAGTTGATAGTAGTATTTGGTTGTACTAAATGTGACAATATTTAGGCTTAGATAAACAACATACAACATACACAACATATTTGTCTTTAATAAGAGCAGAGCAGCAGAGAAATTGAATCAAAACAAGAGGAGTGCATTATAAAAGACCTATAGATGTTTTTAAAAATGATCTTTGGGACGCTGCAAAACTGTTATTCAAACTGTAGGAGCTTAACTATAATTACGTTGTTGTTCAGATATTTAGTCACTGAATCATGTTACTGTTTTACTCTTTCTCTGTCAGTAAAAGTTATTGTTAATTCATTTAATGTTAACACATTCTGACATATTTTATTGTTGTTATATGTTTGAATAGGAGAATAGATTTTAAAAAGCTTCAAATATTTTTTTCTGTGAAAGCTTGCACTATGCAAATAGCTTTCATTTTTGTTTCAACAAATATGGAAATGTACATGTCTATTTGCCTCCATAATAATGTGGTTGACAAAATGCACAATATTTCTTTCAAAACAATGGGTTTGCGTTGTGGACCCCAGTGAGTTTCAGGCAAATTATATGTTAGTACAAGAGGTGTGTTTAACAAAATTAGCCTCAAATATCAACCAAAATGCAAATCCAGCCACACCTGCACAAGCCTTTTCCATTACACACATTTTAACTAAGAAACAAAAGTATAGCTTTTACAGCTAACACTAATGAATAAAGACTGTGTTTCTTTACAGTCTACTGGTATTCCTTGCTGGTGAGACAGCACTGGTCATGATATGCGATGCCATAATCACTGGTGATAATTACAACTGTGAATGAAAAACTGAAGATTCATCAGTGTGTGAAACTGGACAATAAAAACTACATATCCAGTGAAACTTATATCAGCTGTGTGCGAGGATTCATTACTATGATGTCTGACTTTTTCCTCACAAGGGTTGGGCCATTACATCAAACCTGGGTGGCATCCTTAAATACCTGAGTCATCCACCATTTTTCAGACTAGCCAGCCACAAACTGATGAAGCAACTTGGCTAAGCAGCGAAACGTCTTCAAAGACAAAACTAAGTCCAGGTGACCTGATTCAATTGCCTAGAGATGCCTTTGACCTGGACAAATGTGCATTTACACAGACATTTTCCTCACACAATTTCCTTTCTCTTAAAGATGACAGGCAGGAGTAAACATCTTGATTAAATGACTGCAGGTATAATACAAGATGCATCACTTGCAATCTTAATAAGTAATGTTATGTAAAGTGTATGAAGTAAAACAGATTAGAAATACAAATTTGCCAACTGCTGTTTTTTCAGAGACACCCCCAACACAACAATTGTGTCAATTATCTCCATTAAAATTTCAGTTGAAAGCATCTATTAAAAGCATGCTTTTAAATTGTTAAAAGGACAAAAGGACAACATTGACGATGTTGAATTCTCGAAGTATGAAAGATTTTATGGTTAATTCAGATTTTTCTGTATTAACCATCACTGACTGATAAATCTGCGCTGAAGCACAATCTGCAAACTCCAGTCACCAGTTTATGTCACTTGTCAAAGATTAATGGAAAAACACCAGTCTCTCTTTTCATGGCTTATTGCATTTATGCAATTCATTTTAATGGGAGGGAAACTCTACAGTCACACAAACAAATCACCCATATGCAAATATACTTCAGTCAACCAGTGCTCCCCAGAAAGATGCAAATGTGACTCTTTCATCCTTCCCTGAGTCTGTCCACACTTATAAAAACAGTGTCTGATCTGTTTTGCAAACCACATGGAGCTCTCACAGCAGTGTGTGAGGTGGAGGTACAGTTTTGAGATGTTGGGGGCTGTGTTTCTCTCCTTGGGCTGGCTGCTGGTGCAGTTCACCGATGGTGAGCTGGATTACTTCTCCCAGGGACAGGGGATGTACCTGCAAGGCAACTTCTCCATTGCTGGGCTGTTTCCTCTCCACTACACAGATGTACCAAATGCTGGTTTCCCTGCTCTGGGTCCATGTAATAAGTGAGTTTTACTGTTTGTTTGTTTTTTTGTTTGTATGTTTTTTAACTCTCCAGCACACTGTGGCTTAATTTATTATTGTAGATATTTGCTTTATTTATCCACTTATGGATGGATGAATTTCACCTTTCTTCTATTTCCATTTCTAGAGGCAAACCCAACAAACATGGCTTTCACCTGCTGCAAGCCATGAGGTTTGCTGTGGAGGAAATCAACAACAGCAGCACACCACAACCTCTCTTACCAGGAGTAAAGCTGGGCTACCAGATGTACGACATCTGCTCAGTGCCTGCTAGTGTCCTGGCCACGCTGGACCTGCTGGCACAGCAGAGCCAGGTCCCCATGGAGCCTGGGCCAGAGGAGGACTCAGACAGAGATGGTGGTACAGTGGCTGTGATTGGGCCGGACAGCAGCAGCAAAAGTTTCACCCCTGCTGCAGTACTGGGGGCCTATCTCATACCACAAGTGAGTTCTGTTGAGTTTCAATCATTGCCTTTAGAACCCTGACCCATGACCCTACAATAGTTCCTCACTTCCTCTGTGTCTCATTGTAGATCTCTTATGAAGCCTCAAATGAACTGCTGAGCAACAAGTTCCTCTATCCAGGCTTTTTCCGTACAATTCCAAGCGACAAGAACCAGGTTGCGGCCATGATCCAGCTTTTAGTTCATTTTAACTGGACCTGGATCGCTCTCTTAGGTAGTGACAACTCCTACGGCCTGCAGGGCATGCAAAGTCTTTCCCAACAAGCACCTCACCACGGCATATGTATCGCCTACCAAGGAGTCATCCGTTCACGCAAACCTGACACAGTCCAGACCATGAGGAACATGGTGGACAGCATACTGAAGACCAAAGTCAATACCATTGTAGTTTTCTCCAGCAAGTCCAAACTCAGTGGCTTCTTCCCATTTGTTGTTGAGCGCAAAGTGATGAATAAAGTGTGGATTGGGACAGAGGACTGGTCAGTAGCAACTGTTATATCAGGGATACCGGGCATCCACACAATTGGCACTGTGCTTGGCGTGTCTATTAAATCTTCGGTTCTTCCTGGGTTTGAGGACTTTGAGAGAAAGGTATTTCAGGCTTCACTGGAACAGAGTGACACCAAGAAAGTCTCCAACAGTTCCACAAACTCAGGCAATGAGTGTGTACAGTCCACAGACCTGTACAGCCTCGCCAGGAAGAACTTCTCACTGGAGACATACGATATCACCTCTTCCTTTAACGTGTACAAGGCGGTGTACGCTGTGGCTCACGCTCTGCACCAAGCGCTTGGCTGTGACCCTAGCGAGTGTCAAAGGAGGAGGGTGCACCCATGGGAGGTGAGCAAATATAAAAATAAAAAAGGAAAATCTGTCACAACTGCATCTCTTTAAGCACTGATGCCCCCTCTCTCCTCACACAGCTTCTGCCGCCGCTCAAGCAGGTGCGATTCTCTCTGGGCAACACTTCTGTGTACTTTGACGCCAACGGTGACCCGCCCACAGGATATGACATCATCTCCTGGGTTTGGAGGGGGACAGACTGGTCCCTCAGGGTGGTGGGCTCCTTCAGCCCGGATCCCATTACCCTAACAATTCATGATGATCAAATTGAGTGGCATGACACAGAAGAGTCAAGAGAAGTAAGGCCAACGAAGAGTACTTTTTATTGCATTGTTTTATACAATTCTGAAAATGTAAAAAAAAATTAAATTAAATTAAAATTTAAATCTCTTACCATTAGTTAAATTGGATGTGGGGCATCAGGTGGCTCAGTGGGTAGAGCAGGCGCCCCATATGCAGGCTATAGTCCTTGCTGCAGAGTCCCACATCAGGCAGCCCTTTGCCTCATGTCATTCCCCCTCTCTCTGCCATTTCCTGTCTCTCTCAACTATACTATCAAATAAAGGCAAAAAATCCCAAAATATATATACTTTAAAAAATGGGGGAAAAAAAAAAACGATGAAATTGCTCCTTAAGGTGTTTGTTTGTGCTTCTCTGTGATTGGCCGTGTCTTACCTCTGTAACTCTGTACATAATGTTACCACTTATAACTATACTGTACATAACAACAGTGTCATTGTGTTAATATTTTTATTTAGTGTTCTTTATTCCTTTCATTTATGTCTGCAGCTGCAATACTGGAAATTTACCCATCGTAGGACTAATGAATGAATATCTTCTTTTATGTGGAGATTTTGAGCTCAGTGAAATTACCTGGTTAAGTGTAGGTTATTTTTAACCTTTTTTCAAACTGTGTTGCTTGTTTGAAGGTGCCATTGTCCATTTGCTCTCCTCCCTGCTCGGGGGGTGAGAAGAAGCTGCTGATTGGGCAACACATCTGCTGCTTCGACTGCCAGGCTTGTCCAGAGGCCACATTCCTCAACATAAGTGGTATCATAATGATAAACAAAATTTCAAAGGCCTGAAAAATATCTGAATAAGATCAAGGTTCCTGCAGGTTCTCCAGCTTCCTCCCAAGGTCCAAACTCATGCACATCTGGTTGACTCGCAACTCTAAATTGCCCATTGGTGTGAATGTGAGTGTGTGAAGTTGTTCAGTCCTGTGACAGACTGGTGACAGACTGGTGACCTGCCAAAGCAGTATTTTCCATCCGCTGTGCATGAGATTGACCAGCAGGTGGTGCACTAACTCTGTTGTATCTGCTGATTCAGGGGGCAAACTTCCTCCATATCCCTAAATCTGTCTGTCACAACACTGTCCCAGTGCCTTGTAACATGTGTTGCTGCCCCCCCTCCCCCACCACCACAACCACCACCACCACACTAGTAAAAAAAAAATTACATTCAGGAAAACCTTAAACATGCACATGAACATGAACATGAACATGAACATGTGATGTTTTTCCCTCCTCAGAGCCCACTACTTGTCAGCCATGTCTGCAGGAGCAGTGGGCACCTCCAAGCAGCGAACAGTGCCTGAACAGGACCGTCCTGCTCCTGGCCTGGGACGCCCCCCTCTCTATTGCCCTGCTCTTCTTTCTGGCCACCTGTCTTCTCATGACCTGCAGCTCTGCAGTAATTCTCCTGCTCAACCTGAACACGCCTGTGGCCAAGTCTGCTGGAGGCCGCACCTGCCTCCTGATGCTGGCAGCCCTGACTGCTGCTGCTATGAGCTCTTTGTGCCACTTTGGCAGGCCATCTCCTCTGGCCTGTATCCTCAAGCAGCCTCTATTCATCTTCAGCTTCACTGTGTGGCTGGCCTGCATCACTGTGCGCTCCCTCCAGGTTGTCTGCATTTTTAAATTTGCATCCAAGCTGCCACCGGCCTATGACAAGTGGGCCAAAAAACATGGGCCGGAGGTTACCATTCTCCTGCTGTCTGGCACTATATTGTTCATTTCTCTGCTCCGTGTGGTCCTCAGTCCTCCCCAGCCGTCCCAAGACCTCAACTTCTACAAAGACAGCATTGTCCTGGAGTGCAGTAACACCCTCTCACCCGGCGCGTGGCTCGAGCTAGCTTATGTCTCCCTGCTTAGTGTCCTCTGCTTCTCTTTCAGCTACATGGGCAAAGACCTGCCAGCAAACTACAACGAGGCTAAGTGCATCACCTTCAGCCTCATGGTGTACATGATCTCCTGGATAAGCTTCTTCACCTTATACCTCATCAGCAGAGGCCCATTCACCATCGCCGCACATGTGTTTGCAATCCTCTTCAGTGTCATGGCCTTTCTCGGGGGCTACTTCTTGCCCAAAATTTATATTATTGTGCTGAAACCACAAATGAACACGACTTCCCATTTCCAGAACTGCATTCAAATGTACACCATGAACAAACAGTGAAGCAGTGTAATGAGCAGTAGATGAAGAGCAGCTACATATTACTAACATTGGCTTTAAACATTTAAGTACCAGACTTCTCAAATATCCTTGAATAGAATAAACACATGAATTTAGTCTTTGACTCATGTGCAGTTAGTTGATTAATTAATTAATTTATAACATTAATTTTTTATTAGTTTTGGAGCAATAAGTAATGGTGAAAATGTGTTGTGATGTAGGTCACTACATCTTTCAATATAGTGCCCCTTGGTGGATGTAGTAGTAACTGAAATGTTAGGAGATCGTTTATTCTTAAAGGGTGTAAATTTGTTTCAGAATTTGTGAACATTGTAGAAAACAGAAACTACTCTTGGAGAATACATCATTAAAAGTGTTGAAGTTTTGGAGGAAAATAAAACAATGTGAGCATTTTTTGACATTTCAATATTCATTGGACCTGAAAAGTTTTTATACTTTATTCATGTCAACAACTGACAGTCACAGAGATTCAACAAGTGGCAAGTATTGCATAATTATGAGATAAATTCTCAGCCTGCGTTTTAGTTAGCCTGCACACACAGAGAGAGAGAGACACACACACACACACACACACACACACACAGAGCTGCTGTTTGGCTGTTGTTTGAGAGGAGAGATGAGAAGGCCTTTTGTGGTTGAGAGGTCAGCGCTATTGACCAGTAGATGTGTGAGTAGAGTCCAAGCTTGGCTTTCCCACAGTCTCCCTGTCCACTCACAGCTTAATACCCTCTGTCAACAATTGAAGTGTGCCATGGGTGAACAAGCAGGGGTTTTATTGTCAGCAACCCAAGCACTGGGACAAGGTGCTGTTAGTAAGCTCTCATTTCACAAGCTTTTTGATCTAATGACTTTTAGATCAACCTAATAAAACCTGATAAATTGTTATGTTATGTTTAAAACATGTATGTTTCACCTAAAGCCAGAATCCTCTCTCACACTTTGCTTGATTTGTATGGTTAGAGGTAGAGTTGATCTTTGTCTGCTTCAGTGAGAACATATCTGAAGGACTAATCCTATTCTCATTAACAAATCACTGTGTAAACCTGCAGGTTCAGCAGAGAGGAGTTTGTTTTCATCATCAGTTTCTAAATGGTATGTGTTTACATTCTAACTGTTATTTATAAGATATATGATGATATATAAAATTTTTGGCAGAGAAATTTGGCAGAGAAAAGAACAAAACATTCAAAAACCAGAAATACCCAATCATTCCACTCAAGTGGATGTGTTGCAACAGTATTCAGTGACTTGACTGCCTTTTCCCTGAATGCCATCAGTGCAATAAATCTTATTTTAAATTGTACAAGTGGGTGCACATCAGGAGTTGCATGTATTACCCTGTGTAGCTGGTGTGTGAGATAAGCAGCAGAACTTGATTAGTGACTGACACACTATCATCTCCAGTCTGATCTGTATCTGGGGAATGGTTTTATCTCTACTGGTCAGCCTGTGACTGCTTCACCTCTGAGGTATTGATGTGTGTCCCATTATTTAGACGCCTCAGCCCTGCCTGAGCCACATGGCTTTGTTATGCTAATCTTTCCAAGCCATTTTCAGAGCAGATTCTCAAAATGTAACAGACCATATGGTGATGTAGGTGCTCAATTCACCTGCAGAGACATGCCCCCCTGCTCCACCAACTCCTCCTCTGTCCCTCTGACAAGGACAATATCAAAGTGAACAGTAGAAGGGATTTGACTAGGTTGCATCAGCTTCTACAGCGCAAATGTCTTGAAGCATAAAGTTACCTGGCCCTGTCTGTTCACCAGTAGAGAAAACCTATTGAATAAATGTGCAGAGTTTGCATCAACAGGTGCGTAGAGCAGCTCAAACAGGAGCCCAACTACAACCTGGAGAAAGATGACATCCTGGAGATGACAGCCAGCAGCTACAGCCAGGTCTCGACTAAAGCCAGGGCTACTCACACTGCTCGAGGGACTCTCTGCACTTCCTATCTGCTGGCTCCGGCACAGCGCCCTCTGTCACTGCTCTGTTCTACAAGGCCTCCACCAGAAGGAGCAGCAGCAGTGCCCCCTAAGTGGAGGCCTTTTACACAGAGATCTGAGGGAATCTACTCTCTGTGTGTGCATGTAGGAAATAAATTGAGCCCAGCCTGCTCATTTACTGTGCCACTAATGGAAATACATGTTACCCTAACCCTAACCCTATGTTTGTGCATTCACACTGAAAATAATTCAGCACACAACACTGCACTGTCTTGTACGATGACACTGTATCACAATTTCCTCACAGTGACATTAGAAATCTGTCATGTGATATAGTTGAAAATAAAGTCAGTTGTGATCTGATGACACAGTTATTGTGGTGTGTATCAGGAACAGACAGGAAGAAGTGTACAAGGATCTGACGATGATCTCAGTGGATGAAATGCCTCCATGAGTGAGGTGATGGTCTCTATCTATCTATCTATCTATCTATCTATCTATCTATTCAAAGCTCTAAATCAGGACGCTTGTTTTAACGATTGTTTCTTTTTATTGTTAATTGTCATACAAATGTTAAAAATAAGTTTTAAGAGCCACAATGTAACAGCAAAAAAGTCATATCAACA
>OMNW01011831.1:120148-135100 GCA_900303245.1 Selene dorsalis | reverse complement strand
TTATTGTGGTGTGTATCAGGAACAGACAGGAAGAAGTGTACAAGGATCTGACGATGATCTCAGTGGATGAAATGCCTCCATGAGTGAGGTGATGGTCTCTATCTATCTATCTATCTATCTATCTATCTATCTATCTATCTATCTATCTATCTATCTATCTATCTATCTATCTATCTATCTATCTATCTATCTATCTATCTATCTATCTATCTATCTATCTATTCAAAGCTCTAAATCAGGACGCTTGTTTTAACGATTGTTTCTTTTTATTGTTAATTGTCATACAAATGTTAAAAATAAGTTTTAAGAGCCACAATGTAACAGCAAAAAAGTCATATCAACATGTCATTACAACATCACAAAATGTCAATATGTTCATCCACCTGCACAAACAAACACACACGTCACATCATTCTTATCCATAAAATTTGGCATAGTTAATTCAAACAGAAGAGAAATATTCTCAACATCAGCTGTCAGTAAAACCCAGTATGGCATATACATATACACATATATACTGTTACATCAAGCAGTCCAAAGATAAACTCCACTGGAGTAAACAATCATTTGACAAAACCATCATTACTTAAAACCAACCTCCAGCTTTAAACATCAGGAAAAAACAAGTATCAGATGTAAATCAACATCATAGCAGGACAATCTTCAAATTAATGAGAGCTTCCACTTTACTACCTGTCCATCAATGTGATGAGACAATAAGGAAACCCACCAGAAATGAGCAGGCTGGAAATATATTTCCTACATAGTGAGAGAGAGTAGATTCCCTCAGGTCTTCAGTGTCTGTGTGACAGTCTCTACCAAGGCCTCCACACGGGGCCTCTACTGCCACTGCTGCTGCTGTCCTGCAGCGTGGTGGCCCTGAGGGTGGAGCACACTGGGGAGGACCTGCTTGCTCTCTGGTTCTGATGAAGCTGCTGCTGCTTCTGCTGCTCCTGCTGGTGGAGGCCTTGCAGAGCAGTGACAGAGGCCTCTGTGCCGGAGCCAGCAGATAGGAAGTGCAGAGAGTCCCTCCAGCAGTGAGAGTAGCCCTGGCTGTAGTTGAGACCTGGCTGTAGCTGCTGCCTCAGGAAGCTCACAGTCATCTCCAGGATGTCAGCTTTCTCCAGTTTTGAGTTGGGCTCCTGTTTGTGAAACTCCTTCTCCAGGATGACTTTGAGCTGATCGATGCAGCTGTTGATGCGATCCCTGCGCATTTTCTCCACAACAGGTTTTCTCAACTGGGGAAATGGACACAGCCAGGTAAGTTTATGCTCCAAGACAGCAATTCACAATCAGATATTTGTGCTGCAGAGGCTGATGCAAACACATTCAAATCCCCTCTATTACTCACTTTAATGTTGTCTCTCTCAGAAATCCTGATGTGGTGGATAGACGAGAAGTTGGTAGAGCAGGGAGCCATGTCTGTGCAGGTGAAGTGAGCAGCGTCTTCTTGGTGGCAGTGTAAGCTCTGATGTCTCTGGAGGAGCGGCTCTTCATTTTATACTGGGAGATTAGCATAACAAAGTCATGTGGCCCAGGCAGGGCTGGGGTTCCCACACTCTGACCAGTGGGACTCCCAGCACAACAACAGAGGAGATGACAATAATTCATAGGGGCATCTATCTGTGCCTGGCCTGTTCCCAAAGATAAGCAACAGGTAATTAACAACTTAATCAAAGCGTCAGCAGACAATTCATCAAGAGCTGAGGGTCGGAATTTGACTTTTAAGATGTACAATGAAGAGAGATGAACGCCTTCAAAGGTGGTGGTGGGAGTGGGAGTGGGAGTGGGGGGTGGGGGTGTTGGGGCTGCAATTAAGGACCAAATGCCTCACTGCAGTAAAACAATATAAACTCAAGGCTTTCACTTTCTCTTCAAAGACAACTGAACCTCCGTCTTGATGCATTTTGGTGCACAAACAGGAGCATCTGAAGACAGAAAGCAGTTTTTTTCCAGTAGAACAGGCGACTGAGTGATATAAAGAGGAGGGGAATGTGAGACAGCACTGAGCTGGTAGAGAGACATGTCTTTTTTCCACCTGTTGCTTCTGGAAGTATGTGCTATTAAACCTTGCAGTTCACTTCAGGCTGATGTCAGGACTGATGTGTAAAGCATGGTGGCCCTAAGAGCTCAACACAAGGCAAGTATAGGCAAACTATGAAAACTCTTGCAAAAACACAAATGTGCTACAAATTTACAAAACAGTCTCATCAATGTGACAACACACATGCTGCAAAAAATCCCACCACAACTGAAGTGTCGATCACTGTTTGTGTCCTCTGACACACTTGTTGTGTTGTGAGTCTTCTGCAGCACGTTTGTGTCTTGCATGTGCTGCAGTGTGTTGAGTGAAGAGGCCAATCACAGAGTAGAGAAACTGATCAAGGTGTGACCACTGTCGAGCCGCCTACACTTAGTCACTGACCAGGTGACGTCATCATGACATCATAGTCTGTGAGGGTCCAGGGCTCGGGTCTTTGGGGGGACACTGGGATTTTGACTTGATTTTGAACAACACACATACACCAGCTTTCCTTCATTCAGAAAGAATTGCTGTAAAATGTGCCCTCTAGGAGTTCATATAAAATGCAACTGATGCTCAGGAAGAAAGTCACAACAGTCTGGAAATGTGTTTAATTTCACTGACTCTCTGAAGCCCTGCATGGCCCTATGCTAAGAGTCAGGTATTAGTGCTATTAGTGAGTGAATTTCGCTGAAAAACAATAGGCAGTCATTCAGTATAAGCTCTTGTCTTACGGCCTCTGAGAGTCTGCAGGCCCTGTTGTAAGTGAACTGTGTCAAATTAATGTCAAGTTAATGGTATTAGAGAGGGTTGGCAGTGTGCCTCTTAGGGCCCCGATCATTGGCTGGCCCCAGATGTGAATCTGGCCTTGTAGGCTCAGTGTGAGTAGCCCCGTCTCCCTAGTTTCCCACCAGTTCCAACATCAGTGTAAATGGCCCTACAAAAGCCATGTTGCTGCTCAATGCTCCACTGGGAATGTTAATTGATCTTTTGTTGAAGGACAAACAGAAACTCTGTGTCTTGGTCCATCTGGGAAAAATCAAGTCAACTGGCTCCACAGCTTGGCACAGAGCAATCTGTCTGCCTCTGGTCTGTATTGACTTCTTTCATTAAAAGCCACAATGCCAAAAGAAGTTGCTCACTTAAAGTTTTAATTGACTCAAAGAAGCAATGCCACAACAATCCTACTTCATTACTAAGGATCCACTGTTAACATTTTCTACCACAGCAAAATAAAGATAAACAAGAATTAGCTGCAACATGTACAACATGGACATTATAAAGTGTTTAATCAATAATGCACAGATCTGGTACCTTGCTTATAAATGCATGAAGTAAAGGACAGAGGTGATGAATAGAAATGGTGATTATGACAATTGATTTCATACTAAGGACACATACCTCCCTACGTACTGACATAATTCACAAAATTGCATTTTATCATGAAAAAAACTGCTACAGACCTGTTTTTTTTGACAACAGCAGCATTTCATGATCTCATCCAATCGCAAGTATAAAATATTAATCTGTAAAGTAATGTGTAAACCTCCCAAAATCAGATTATTTAACAAATATTCAGCTCTATAGAACACAGCACCTGAGTAAATGGACCTGGTTTCCTTCCTGCTCTGTGAATCTGAGCAGGTTTGCAACCTGTTGATAGGTCAGTATGCCAGAATCATATTCAGTTAACCCAGGTCAGATATTGTATCTTGCAAATTATAGTTTATTTTAAGTATATACTTATATATGAGGGTGAACATCTCTGGTGTAGCATTTGAAAAACACATTAAATTCCAATCTCTCCAGCTACAACCATGTTTGTCTTTATTATCTGTCCTCATTGTTGACATATCTGTGGGAATCTGTGCCTTCTCTGAAAGTTAATGTGCACCACACGGCTGCTGGGGGTCTTTGTCTACAAGTGTGTGTGAAGACGAGTTTCCCTCCCACCAGTAGCTCTGAATTCCTGCCATAAAGTCTCGGCCATCGCTCACAATTTTGGCGGCACGGAGCGGCTTCCCATCAGCCATCTCTCTGTGAGTGTGGTATCTCCCGTTTCCCACACTCTGTGCCTATTCACTGGTCCCAAAGCAGGAACAATAGAAGTGTGTCTTGTTACACATCACATTAGCTACGGTGTTTGATCTCCTGTTGAAGGGGGGAGGGGAGGCAGCTTCACCCAGACCATCTGGCCTGGCCAACTAGACCCTGAGAAAGTCCCAGGCATGCCACATTCTCCACAACTTCTGCGCACACAAATAGTTGTGAAAGACTTTTGTGGCACTTGAGACATAATTCAAGCACTAGACAGCATGCCGCGACCACCGCAACAGAAGTGGGACATGTGACATGAGTGGAGATTTCCAATTCATAGAAACACCTGTGCACCAGGAGGGACAGATGAAATGAAATGTTAATGATCCATGTGGGAAAAACGCAATGATACATCAGAAAAAAAATCCACAACCACCTCCAGTTAAATTAGATGAATAATTAACTCCCTGAATAATGTTAATTCTATGTTTGAACATCAGCATGTTTTGAAGTTTGTTGAAATAGATTCAGACTTTACGACCAAATCAGTCCAAATAAAATAAAAATCACATGTCTGCTCATTGTAGGTAGCAACACATTTCGTTATAAAATCTAAAGCCTGTTCTGCTGAACTTGACCTGTGCATATAGATATTAGATGTTGTCTGCTTTCCTTTGCAGAAGACCTTCTACATATATTTAGTGTTACTTTTTATGGCCTCTGTTAATGTCTTATTTATATTCTCATGTCTTGATTCTTATTCGGCTGTTTATGCTGTTTTCGCTGTTTTCTCAAAATTACAAACACACTAACCCTAACCATCACAAGTGAGCATGCAGAATGGACTTAACTGCTCTGACAAACCAGCACATGTGATCATTACCTGAACAAACAGATGCGAGACACAATAGTGACAGTGCAATTAGCTGAACGCTGTGCTGATAAACTCTTTGGTGGAACAGCATTTGTGGACTTGTAGTCCTTCATGGAGCCTCTGCCTCTTAGCTTTGGTCCAGATACAGACTTAACCTACTCATTGCTTTAGTCGGATATAATAAATGGTAAAAAATAATAAAAATAAAATACTAATAATAACAGCAAAACACCAGTGTTTATGTTTGCAAAACTTTGTATAAAGTTTTCAATTTATTTGTTTCAGATATTCAAAGGCAAACTTCTCAAGGAAGCAATTCAACAGTTTCTTTTAGTAAAGATTGATGTCAACATGAAATGTCTTTATAAAAGGTATTCATATGAAGATGAAAAAACATCTATAATAAACATCACAGCTGAACAGTAAAAAGATACTATATCAGCAGTAACACTCCTTAGGCCAAAAAATGGTTACACATAGTTATAATAAAGCATAATCATAACAAGATTCACACTAAGTGGATCCATGGGATCCATTTATGGGATGGGGTTGATTCATCAGCACCAAGGTGATGAAACATATCAGACAGTGATACATGGTATCAAAGATAAACAGGAGTTCAAACACATCAGTCCAACAGTGTCACAGACACTTGAATAACTCAACCCAATATGGGTCAGAAAACAAAATATGTCAGTGATGTTTGTAAAACAAACAAAATTCAGGATCTGCTTCCACACATGAACGATTAACAACAATTAACGCAATCACAGAGTGACCACAGGAAATTATAAGTATAACATGTATACACTTTGTGTACATAGTCATCTCAGTCCTTCCAAAGGATTACTGGGACATTGAGCCCTTTTCGCCGCGCTAATAAAACACTCAAGACTTCAGTGAGTCCTCAACTTTCTGTCTGTGACGTTCACAGACGTAATTCTCTTCTCTGTGTGTAGAGGTGATGCTGCCTCCATCCTACCAGGGCCTCCACAGGCCACAGCTGGCCTGGCTCACACCCTTGTTGGAGCTGACCTGATGGAGAGGAGAGCCAGGAGGCGAGAGGGTGCAGGGATTGTGACTGGTCCTGCTGGACGCCTGCAGGCCCTGGAAGTGGCTGAGGAGCCGTCTGTGGGCCCGAGTCTGGACCTCGCAGTGGGTCAGGAAGGTGACGGCCTCCTGCACACAGCGCGAGTAACCGTCGCTGGCCGTGGTCAGGCCAGAGGTCAAGCTGATCTGCTGCTGCTGCTGCTTCTGCTGCCAGCTCCTCAGATAGGACACAGCCATCTCCAAGATGTCTGCCTTCTCCTGCTTGGAGTCAGGCTGCTGTCGCAGGAACTCTGGACCCAGCAGGGACTTCAGCTGCTCAATGCTAGTGTTGATGCGATCTCTGCGCAGCTTCTCCACCATTGGCTTTCTCAGCTGAGGAGAGGAACGATAGAAAACATTTAGCCCACTTGATTTCTGCAAACCATTACATATTATTTGAGCACATTTCAATAAGGGATTTATGAAGAGACTTTACAGAAAAGATGTTTACCTTATGAGCAGGAGTCAGGTGTTCCTTAGAGTAGTTTGCTTGTCCAAAAACAGTGGGTGCCATAGCTGCAGAGTCAGTGTGTGTCTGCTCAGTTTGAAGAGCCAGTTCAGTCTGAGCTGCCTTCTCCTCTGCCTCCGCCCTGTATTTATACACCCAAATCTCCATATGAATGTGTGGGTCTTGGGCTTGTTGGAGTTTCTCACAGTCCCCGGGCCAATGAGAGCGCTGGGAAGGGCTTTGAGGAACGCAGGGCTGCCACATGCTCAATGAAGTGTTTATAGCCATAGGGACAATGAGTGTGTCTCCGGGGAGCAGGTGGAGGAATAGACTGCGAGAGAAAGAGCCCGGTGTGGAGGGGGTGCAGATGGAGGAGGGGCAGTGTAGCTGGGAGACTGACCCAATGCTTGTGTTGATATGGGAAAGTGGTGACCCCAGAGGGAAGCACGCCGCTGTCTCATGTCATCTCCGCCGCCTCGTAATTGAGCACAAAGTGCCTCCACCGCCAGGCACACGTGGGTGTTACAGAGGGCCAGTCATTAGAAAAGATCTACACGCAGCCACTTCCACCAGTTTGACACCACAGACTCCCCTCATTGAGCCGTGCAACAGTTGAGATGACTCAGAGATGAAGTTTGGAAAAGTTTAGAGAATCCTCTATGAGGTTTCACTCACCAAAATAGTCTACAAATCAAATGCCAAATCATTAACATGTTTATTATTCAGTTAATTTCTGCAAGTGTTGTAGAAAAATCATTAACGCAAAATGCAAACGATATTGCTCCTTCTACATGATATCACGATTTTCTTATGCTCTTCTCAGTGGTTCAAATAATCTGATTAAAGTGTTTTCTATCTGATTCTCTAACTGGACTTATAGCGATATAATTATGTCCACATGTTTTAACAGTTGTTTTTGTGCGCACAGTGTGATTATTACAGACAGATATAATGATGGAAGCTGAGAAAATGAGACCCAGGTTTTTATAACATCTGACCCTCCTTTAAAGATACTGGATGCAGAATGATGATGATGATGATGTGTGTTGTTTCCTGGTGTTGCCTCTGAGAAACCACTCTGTCAATATAATCTGATCATCTCCCAAATTATATTTTTAGTGTTTATATTTATTGGATTGTCAAACAATTCTCCATTTGACTCTTAAAAACTCTATGAGGGGGGAAATAAAAAGCCAATACTGAGAGGATATTTTGCCTTGAACGGGACTCAGTGGCCTTTTGAAGTGAAGTCTGTGAACTTTAATATGATGATTGAACTGTCGACTGTAAACATCCAACAGTGTTAACCCTGCAAGCACATGTTCACACATCAGGAAAACCCCCTCACAAAGACTGACACACTCTCACTCACTTTTCATCCCACCACACCCACCACACACACACACACAGCTGGCTGACCTGCCTGCCGCTGGCCACGTCTTAGTCACACGCTCCATTACTGCCTGTGTGGGACGTGGGAGCCGCTGTGGTCCTAGGCTTCCCACACTTCAGTGTTAATGACACTGAGGCCGCCTGCACAAAGGAAGTGTGCCCCATCGAACAAAGATTTAGTGACGAACCCCCCTTCCTCCCTCTCTAAGCACACACACATACACACACACACACACACACACACACACCCAGGAAGACAGGGCTGTCAACAGGGCTTCCAGGCACACCATCTGGACAGATCGTACGCTATTGTCAGCCAATCAAGCATGGGAGACGCTCACCGTGAGAACTGGGCAAGGCTGAAATAGAGACAGAAAGTTAAATAAGAAAGATAGGGTGTGTGTGTGTGTGTGTGTGTGTGCGTAGGAAGCAGGAGTAATAATAGGATAGACTGACCATGAGACAAACATTTAACTATTTTAGCATAAGAAAGAGGTTTATTAGAAGTTTCAGGAACAGCATAAGAAAATGTTAAGTAGTGTCTGTTGTAAGTGTTTCTTTGAAGCTACAGTTTGTGTTCTTGTTGTGGAGGAAAAGTAGATTTGTGAACAGTTAGAAGGTGAGGCCATTCACCATGACACTTATCATATCCATCCACCATGTTGTCTCGCGGTTACAGAAATGGCGAATAAGTGAACGACCTCAGGCAGATGTTATTCCCCCATGTTCCCACCACATATCACTGCCAGTCCACACAATGATGAGGACATCTCCCTGGTTGGGGCACATCAGCTGAGCAACAAGGGGGCATGCGAAGGGCCCCTCCCAGCTGTTTGTTTGGATTGAGGCCATTGTGCCCCATGAATTCGACTAATTCATTCACATCCTATTGTCATAACGCTCCTTTGTGATTGGCCTAGCAGTGTGAGAACCAGCACCACATTAAGTCGATGGGAAACTTGCTATAAGTATATAAGGGATGGAGCTCTTATAACCCTGAACGCCTCTTGTACCAGGTCTGGACTGACTGGACACCATCCGACTTCACATTCGCCATGAGGGATCACCACACAACGTAAGATCACATGGACAAAACAAATCTGTATTTTACAGATATTCATCTTGATTCTCCTCCCTGAAATAGTTTCTCATTCAAAGTCATTCAAGGTTTAGGAACAATTCGTGCTCTGGCTTTTATAAGTTTATCATGACTTGAAATTTGACAAATATAATCTTCAGTACTGATTCAAAGTTATAACTTATTCTGACTTTGAGATGCTGAAAAATGATGTTCGCTTTTCTCAAACGGCCATCATATTTTGAGATTTTTTTTCTGGGCTTCTATTGCATTTCTATTTGTTGTTGACATTTCTAAAATGCTACTTGTTTCTCATATGAGTGAGCAGTGCAAATCAACTTAAACTGCATTTATTTCATTTGTATTGGAGCCTGCAGCAGAAATCTCACAGCTTATTCAAAAAATTTGTGAACACATGAAAAAGTGCCTTCACGCACTGGTACTGATGTTGTTTGTCATTTTGGTGAAGTAACCCTTTAAATAGTTTTTATGGTCAAGGCTTTGTTCACTCTGTCCTATAGCACTCTCAATGTCTTCCACCCTCTTTTCCTCAGCATGTGTAAAGTGATGACTTTAGAGAGGAAATGCACAGACAGAGCAGTGAAGCTCCGCTCAGTCCTGGAGGGTCAGCTCAGTGCCGGGGTGTCCAGCTCTGACGTGTGGGACAAGACCGTCTCCTTCTTCACCGTCAAGAAGGCCTTGATTTTTCATAACGGCTACACCAAATCCTCCAGAGAAGCCCTGAGGTTGTTCCCCTCACCTGCGGAGGATGTGGCACCACTGTGCTGCCAGTGACAAATGGGGACAATGTCAAGAAGATCTGTCAGATAGAAAAAAAGGACACTGAAGAGAAAAGAGAAAAAAGTGAACCCTTTTGTTTGTTTTTTTGTTACTGAGGTGCCTTGAATCATCAGTAAGTGTGAAAAGATTGGAGTTTTACACCAATCAATGACCAAATACACTGTGATTTATTGGTCCACAGATGGGCCTGAAAATGTGCATTTTATGCCTTAAACTTTAGTAGCCTGCTCCTCGTCACTGGTCACCATAGGGACCATGTTGTCGAGGTTTTATATTCCTTTGTATGAAGGAGGAACGTTTATGCCCATGCATACTGTTTTGTAAATGTGTTTGACATTGTGAAAGATATTTTTTTGTTTTGGAGTGTAAAATGTCATGGTTAAAGCCATGAGTAAAGTATGAAATGTGTTTTCACATCAAAGGTGAAAATAAACTGTTATATAACTGACATTTTGTTCACTGATCTTGTTGGAAATGGTCATTTCCAGTTTATTTGGGCCAGTTTACAATACAAACCACCTGTCACATCTGAGGATTAATTAATATTGCCCTCTAGTGGCTGTTGAGCAGTAACACCTTGAGATAGGATCCACAAAGAGCTTTAGCCTCCATGACTCTCATGATCCTGACACCTCTAAGGCAAGTGGAGGAAAACAGTGGATTTAGGTTTTGGGTGTCCATGATAAATGTGTAAAAGTACAGAGAAATTATGTGGGTCATAATGACTTACGACTAAAACATGTTTACTGAGATCACTGGGACCTTTAGCCCCCAAGTTAGTTTGTCCTTTAATCCAGGTAAATGATGATCTTTACCAAATTTGACAAAGTTCCCTCAGTGTGTTGACAAGAAGTAAACCACATTTTGTGAGGTCAGACTTTCAACCGCTAAAAACTAACCAGCTTGTCCTGGAGTCTGTATCAGTTCATCCAAGTGAACATTTGTGCCAAATTTGGGGAAGTTTCAATAAATGGTTACTGACATGTTACGTCCACGAGTATGGGATGGACACAGGCAGACGGGCAACATGACACCAGCATGACCACATCTCTGACTGCAGCCGGCATAGAGGAATAAAAAATGTCATTCAAACTATGGCGACTGAAGAGGGACAGACCTAATCTGAATGTAGACAACCATAAAACTGAATGACTTGAGCACCTCGATAACTCGTAGAGTCAATGTTTGCTGGACACAGGTGATCCGTCCCTGCTACGACTCCACACAGCACCAGGAACAGAAGAGGTTACCCCTGGGTCAGACTTTGAGTTATTACGGCTTTATTAATCATAAGCTAAATTCAAAAAGCAGACATTCAGCAACAGGTGAACATTGTAGCAGCGGGAATAGGCAAATTAACAATAAACTGGGTGAACTCCACACCATGCATTTCACTCTTAAGTACAAGGACACCTTTAAACTGTCTAAGCTGAAAAATTGATCAGTTAGTGCAGATAACACTCGGCTGCACTTTGCTCTCCAGGAATCTGCTGTGGGTGCTGAAACCAGAGTGTTGCCAGAGTTTTGTGGGGAAAAACCAAAACCAAAAATTAAGGAACGCAAAGAGGCCTGAGAAATATAAACAAACGGTATAGAAGAAAACAAATCGAAAGACAAAACAAAGAAAAAAAGTGGTTAAGGATATAATGTGGGTCTGTTTTATTGTTAATTTAGACAGGTCTGATATTTCATTTCAACAGATGGAATCTTTCACAAATCCAAAGTTCACTTTGTCAACAAGGCATAGCTTTATGGAAAAAAAATAAAACAAACTTTTATTCATTTTTCTCCTCCTTCTGCTCAGAGGTTAATAAAAGAAACCTTACACTTACACATTAATCAAATAAACCCTTTTCTGTCCATCACTCAAATTCCAGTTTGAACCTACTTAAAGACCAAACAGCAAAAGTCTGGAAGAAAGGACAGGTTAGCTGGCAACCATGTGACAATGACACCTGCCATGTTTAAAAAGCCCTGACCAAAAAACAAACTTCAACCAAACAAACAAGAAATGAAAACAAGATAAAATCAAATGCCATCTGTAATACGTGGTAGGTCAAATCCCACATTTTTAGTTACCTTAACATTACACCCCAACACCCCAAGAATAGGATGTAGATGGGGGGGATTTGAAAAGCCAAAATGTCCACCCTATAACACAGGGAGGATGAGTTATTCCAATCGGCCGGACTTTCTTTTCTTTCTTTTTTTTTTAAATGTGAATAACCAAATTGAATCAGGCGCACTCTGTGGTAATCTGTGACGTCACAATGGTGAAGCTTCAGGTGGACTGGTAGTAGCTGTTGTGAACCAGAAAATACACAGAATCTTTTGCAGAAGTCCCAGAAGTCTCGTCTCAACCTTGGTGAGAAACTAAGTCACGTCCTCAACTATACACTGAAGCAGAACCAGAGGGCAACATGAAAAACTCTGTTTAGTTAGATGTGGCCAGATGTGGATGATGTTCATAGACTACACTTAGATTCTGCTTTAAGTTATGTCATATGGGAAAGGGAGGTGAGCAGGAAGCATGGTGTTTACTTTGTGTGTGTGTGTACTCGGCATGTGTGTCAGTGTGTCACAGGACATTTCTTTCAGTTGGTAGGTGTCCAAATGTTATTTTGCAGGGCTGTTGTGTGTTGAAGGGGTGTGGGCTGAAGGTGGCCTTCAGGGCAAAGAGTTCAACAAATCCTGCAGCAAGAGGTCAGGGTCTGGTATTTCAGAGAGTAGACCTGGAGAGGAAAGATGACAAAAAAGCCACAGTTAAGTCAAAACTTAGAGTTCAGAGTTGAACAGAGACCAGCACAGCTCTGTCAGTTGGGTTTTAAAAATGTATTCACATCTGAAGTAGACTGTTTGAAACATGAAGATTTGATGGTCACTGAACCAACTAGATGTGCGTGTATACTGACCTACAACGTCGAAGAACTCTGACAAAGACTCTGCTGGCATTAGTTCATCCTGGAAGGCCCTGAGCACACGCTCCGAGGCCTCATAGATGGGCATGTCATTGTGACGGACATATTCTGCCAGCGAGAAGGACCAGCCCCCCTCAGTGTTGCTCGTGGGTACTTTCTGTGGGGCCAAACAGCAGAGAGGAGAGTGTTAGTCTATAGAAAGAACCAAGGAACAGCACTGCCCCACTGACATCAGACATGTTTAGCTGTACATTTTTAAACAAACAAAATCAAAACATGTCAAAGATCAGACTCAAATTCTGTCTTGTATGATCAGTGCTCAACTGCTAATACAGCAGCAGCACTGTGGCTTCAAAATACAGAGTAGATATCATCTTTTACACATTTACCCTGAACATGTCGTAGACCAGATCCACCAGGCCCCAGAAGAGAAGAGGCGAGCGATAGACTGCATATTCCTTTGGTGCTTTGTCTGTAAGTCTGATGACAGGACAAACGTGGAAGATGAAGATATTGAGATAAACTATAATTAAAGCATGAAATGAAAATGAAACTCTAAAATCACAGAATTAAGCCTTTTTTTTTTTTTTTAATTCTTACCAAAACTAAACCAGACTTAATGATCTGCTTTAAGTAAACAGTGGTATACTAGACCCATTGAAATAACAGATTTGAAACATATCGTCTTTGGTGACTTCCCTTAAACCCCACCCAACAAAGTCATCATTTCATGTTGCCCCCTTTCCAGCTGAGTGGAAACTCTAATATCTTCGACAAAGACAACTAATATTTTCTGCCTGCATCACTTGGGGAACTAACGGGGGAGTGGAGAGTGAAGACGAGTGACGTACTTGTTGGCACAGACGGCCGAGACTTTGCGGGCATGTGCGGTAACCAGAAGTCTTCGTAGGAAGTACAGACGTGAGTTCCTCCAGCGTTCAGGCGGCATGATGTGCATGGCCAAGATGGTGTAATAGTGCGGTCCTTCCACCTCGTATGAGCTCTCCACCCATTTCTCACACGGCTGCTCCTGGAAACTCTGCAGGTTCTTCTCCTCCCGAGACGTAGCCCTTGTTCTGCAGAGACAGTTGGCACCAAAATGTGAGATAAGCGCAGGAGATATGCATGACTTTAATAACGGTCATGTAGGGTGACTAATGGTTTGTGTGGTATCACTGTTTCATATCTAGTAGCTAAATGCTGGTATGGAACAAATGTCTGATACTGATCTACTGCTCTGCCTCTAACTACATGAAGTTTGCAGGTTACTGCAAAGTGTGATTTCTTGACATTACAAATTCATTTCTAAAATATTTAAATGTATACCTTTTTCATGTCTGTGCCAGATTCAGCCTAGACATAGAAACTATAATAAAAGTTCTCTGTTGAGTCATGGTGCTCCCAGCCGCCAAGCTCATGCCACACATTTGGCATGTTCCACGCCTGATGAGTAACTCCTGCACAACAGTTTTACGTCATCAATGTACATACGTGTTGAGGACGTAGAGCACGGTGTGGATGATGTAGGGGATGAGGTGGATGTTGCTCTCTCGGCCTCCTCCTCCTGTGTCCACGCTGAATGACTGTTCGGTAGCAAAGCGGAGGAAAAGCAGTTTGGTGTCGTGGATGTTGAGTTGGTATGTGGGCTCCCGCTGGCCTGTGCACTCCTGCAGATATGTGTTGTGCCTATGCAGGGGAGAGAAATCCAGGGTCACTGATTGTGTGCCATGTAAGGAGACATTTTTGATAAGTGTGTGTGTACCAATGTTTGATTTTTACCTTGCTAAGCATGTAGCAAATGCTGATTCTGGGACATGTGGCCCCCACACAGGAAGCAGTCCATTGCACTTGGTGTTAGCATTCTGGAGAGCAGCACTGTCCCACTCCTCTCGCCCACGGGCCAGCCTAACCCATGGGGAAAAGAAAAATACAAAGCTCAGATTGCACGGAATTAAACTTGTATTAACAAAGGTGAAGATTTCTTGAGCACTCTTCACATCAGCAGGTTCATGATGGTGTTTGCTGTTACCTGACAGCTGCCAGATGGCAGTCGTAGTGGACTATGTTAAAGTGCGACACAGTGCTGTAGCCCTGCTGCTTGCGTGGCTTGTTTTCGAAGTCCTCCAAGGCCACGCGCTTTGTGAAAGTGTAAATTCCCAGGACTTTGGTTGGCTAGGACAAGCGATAGGTGGAAACACAACAAGTGAGTTCAATACACACGACCAGGGTTTTCCTTGAGCTTTTTTGAGACCAAGGTGGCAAAGTCCTGTACATGTGAGGGGGGGGGGGGGG